>JAODAL010012066.1:0-97017 GCA_025379985.1 Phyllomedusa bahiana | reverse complement strand
TGGTTTCAAAAAGAAAAAAAAAGCTGCTGGTCAGCCAATCACCTGACCAGAATCAATAGAAAATCTATGGAAGGAAATAAGGCTATGTTCACACAGCGTAATTGCGACGCGTACAGTACGCATTGCAATGCGCCGGGTGTTTTGGGAGTCGCACTGATCAGCGGGTATTCCCAAACCACGGCCGCCAGCCCCATTGACATGCATTACTCGTGGTGGATAATCACCGCGAATAATTTACATGTCACTTATCTCCCTGTGCGTACAGTACGAAAAGTGGGGGGACGAGGCGTAATCCATAGGTCTCAATGAGACCTATGGATTACCGTAATTGCATTGCGGATTTTGCCACGTATTAAGCGCAATATGCGGCATAGTAAACTGCGTGAACATACCCTGAGGGACAGGCAACAAGCAGAGACCTGTGTGGGCTAAAGAACACAAGGAATGGACATTAGACCTGTGGAAATCTGTGCTTTGGTCTGATGAGTACAAATTTGAGATCTTTGGTTCCAATCACCATGTCTTTGTGCGTGCAGAAAAGGCGAACGAAATGACTCTACATGCTGGTTTCCCCCCGTGAAGCATGGAGGAGGGGGTGTGGGGGTGCTTTGCTGGTGACACTGTTGGGAATTTATTCAAAACTGAAGGAATACTGAACCAGCATGGTTACCACAGCATCTTGCAGCGACATGCTATTCCATCCGGCTTGCTTTTAGTTGGACCTCATTTTTTTTTCAACGGGACAAGGGCCCCCAAACAAACTCCAGACAGTGTAAGGCTATTTGACCAAGAAAGAGAGTGATGGGGTGCTATGCCAGATGACCTGGCCTCCACAGTCACCAGACCTGAACCCAATCGAGATGGTTTGGGTTGAGTTGGACCGCAGAGTGGAGGCAAAAGGGCCAACAGGTGCTAAGCATCTCTGGGAACTCCTTCAAGACTGTTGGAAGACCATTCCAGGTGACTACCTCTTGAAGCTCACCAAGAAAATGTCAAGAGTGTGCAAAGCAGTAAGCAAAGCAAAAGGTGGCTACTTTGAAGAACCTAGAATATAAGACATAGTTTTAGTTGTTTCACACTTTCATGTTAAGTATATAATTCCACATGAGTGTCATGAAAATACAGAAAACTCTTGCAGTCAGAAAGTGCGTCCAAACTTTTGGTCTGTACTATATATATATATATATATATATATATATAATATTATATATATATATAATATATATATATATATATATTTATTAGATCAAGTGATCCTCATACTGTAAATGCCCATTACCTGGCTCACTTCTCCTTGGGAGGTCCTCCTTATACCGTGCCTGTTAATAATAAACCACTTGGTATATGAGCATTATATGGTGTGCTGTGGATATATTTTTCTATTCTATCTTTCCATATGAGCTTGAAAGTAATTACTACATATTGTAGAAATATATTAATAGGTTGAACCTACTTTTTAAGGGAACTCTCAGGAACTGCTCTGTGTAAATTAAAGGACATGTTCTTCTTATGGTTTATGAAGATCCGAGCCCTTTCTGGCTTTTGGCCTCTTAGGAATTAGTTAATATTTGGTGTCTTTCCTCTCTATACTATTGCAGAGAGCTAATTGCCAGCAGGATTGTAACACTTATTCTTACTAATAGACACACATGTATGGAAAATATAGACGGCAAAGTAACTTGTAGCATTGTAATTCAAATCAGCAGCTTTGCATGTTTTCGAGTCTTGGGCAGACATAAGCGGTTGCCATGGTGCCCATTCTCCACATGTTGGTCTTTGATGCTAAATATCTATGGTTTGAGGAGCTTTGTGATTGCCAGCAGTTGCTTTACCCTGTGGAATACAGCGCGATTTCTCCCAGTAGCAGCTAATGTTCTTTAACGCAGTCACTGCCAGATTTGCTAGATATGAGACACTTTGCAGAGAAATAGTGCGTTTTGTATAATGTGTATTCAAATGTGGCAGTACAATAAATACTTTATCCCATTCCATACCACAGTGACGGCAATCAATAGAAAGTTTGATTATGTAATAACGTCTCTGTTTTATTATCAAAGGAGCATAGAATACACAATGAGGGCCACATGCAGCCCCCATCCATCAGAACACAAATATGCTTTGTCTCTGTCCTCATACTTCAGAAAGGAACATTCATCGTTTGCTGCATTTAGCTAATGGCACTGTATGGCTGCCACTATATGGCTGGCACTGTTATGGTGGACACTATGGCTGACACTATAATGATGAGCACTGTATGGCTGTCACTGTTATGGCAGGCACTATATGGCTGGCACTGCTATGGTGGACACTATGGCTGGCACTATTATGGTGGGTACTACATGGCTGGCACTGCTATGGTGGACACTATGGCTGGCACTATTATGATGAACACTGTATGGGTGGCACTGTTACGGCAGGCACTATATGGCTGGTACTGTTATGGTTGACAATATGGCTGGCACTATTATGATGAGCACTGTGTGGCTGGTACTGTTATGGTGGGCACTACATGGCTGGCACTGTTAGGCCCCGTTCACACGGCTTATTCACGCCGGATTTGCGAGCCGGATTGCGCTCGCAATTCCGTCTTGAATAAGGGGCGGGGGCGGTGCGGGGGCGCGGCCCGCCGGCCCCATAGACTTCCATTATCCACGGCGCGTGTTGCGCCTGGATAATGTTCATGTCACTTTCTCCCCGCCCGGCGGATTCGCCGAGCGGGTAGGAGCGATGGATTCCACTGTTCTCTATGAGAACAGTGGATTACCGTAATTACTCCGACGGATTGGCGCCGTACTGCAGTGCAAATCCGGCGCGGAGTACGGCGCCAATCCGCGGCGAAATAAGCCGTGTGAACACGGCCTTATGGTGAGAACTGAATGGCTGGTGCTGTAGGGCTATATATGCTATTTTAAGCAACCTAAAAAGATTTTGTCCAGTAAAAACTGTTTCTAGATTATCTTTTGGATGTCTTTCTCAAATGAGTATTTCTGACACAATCATGGCATATGCATAAGACATACCATAATTAAGCCCAAGAGGAGGATATAAGTTGGAGAGGTGGCTATATATGTGTGTTCTCTGTGATAGTTATAAAATAGCTGCCTCTGTACCTCAAAAAAACTACAATGAAAATTAGATGCCTTATATTCCCTTTCTGGAGTAACAAGCATGGGACTTCCATCTGATCTCTGGCACTCCCCGAAGTGGAACGAAGACCTCTCAGTCATTTGGCTATATATATAATTGAATGGCTATAAATCTCTCAGATGCGGAATACCCCTTTAAAATGAACTGTGGCTCTTGATAGAGATATTAATATGACAATTTCTATCTCAGTCAACGGCTGTACACTCTCACCATGCTCCACAGTCCGCTACCTTGGGATAATCTTCGACTCCTCTCTGTCCTTCAAACCACACATCCAAGCCCTTACTCTGCCTGCTGCATCCACCTGAAAAATACCTCTCGCATCCGCTCATTCCTCAACTTCGACTGGTCCATGCCCTCGTCATCTCCCATCTAGACTACTGCACATCCTCCACTGTGGCCTCCGTACTAGCACTCTTGCTCCCTTCAATCCATTCTCAACTCTGCTGCCCGTCATATTCACCACTCTTCTCGCTACTCCTCTGCCTCTCCCCTCTGCCATCCCTTCACTGGCTACCCATTGCCCAGCGAATTCATTTCAAGTTACTAACCATGACCTACAAAGCTCTCCATAACCTCTCCCCTCCATACATCTCTTCCTTAATCTTTAGATACCTCCCTCACACAATCTCCCCTTCACAGGACCTTTTCTCTGCTCTCCTCTATCAGATACTCACATAACTGTCTCCAAGACTTCTCCCGTGCTTCCCCACACTCTGGAACTCACTGCCCCAACACATCAGACTCTCCTCCGCCTTCACCAGGTTCAAAAGCCATCTCAAAACCTATCTCTTCAGGATTGCCTATAACCAACAATAACCCAGCAGCCACTGTGCTACCCACAAATATGTCTGCCCTCACCTTCTGTCTCTTTCTCCTCCACTGTAGATTGTAAGCCCTTGCGGGCAGGGCCCTCTCTCCCTCTGTGCCAGTTGTAAGTCATTCATTGTTATCATTGTACTTGCTTGACATATGTTATGTATGTAATTATAGTGATACATTCCCTTTAAGAGGTGAGTTTGGTTAATGCAAGATTAGCTAATGCAATGTTCCCTAACTATTGGCTCGCAGACCCACTACTTTTGGTTCCATAGCTGATGACTGTCATAAATATTATTGTTGACCAGTAAAACACAAATGACTTGTTACTATAACCAGCACTGTCAATTTAGACTTGAAAGTTTTCTGTTTGTTAAAAAATAAAACAAGGGTTTCAGATTGTTCACCTTTTAAAGACATTACCTATGTGCTTCCAAAACAAATGTTATCTTCGAATGTGATTCTTGAACTAAAATTGTTGGTGACCTTGTTCCTAATGTGTTGAGGTCTGCAGTGCTAGCAGGTTCCTTTAAAGTTTGGTTTTTAAGATCGAGGTAAAATTTTTAGGTGCACTTTGTGCTCCAAAGTTTAAATTCATGTAAAGACAAACTAAGTAAATCTGAATATACAAATGTTCAAGAATACTATATTTTTTAATGGCTCAAGTGCTATTCTAAATGTATTGTGAGCGTTTACAGCTCTGGGATCATAGCATAAGTCCATTAGGCATAAAGACAGAGACAGTCTGGGGTGCAAGATATGGGTCCTTCCGTAGATTTATCTAGCAAAATATCTAGGTGCAGCAATAACAGGCACAAAATAAGCAAACGAAACATAACTCCTGCCCGTTCGAGCACTTACAAGACAGTGTTAGTTTCCTTACTAACACCTTAGACAAAGAGTTTGTACAGCAGGCACTGACTCCCTCCAGTGTGTAGCTTCTCCAGCCCAATAACCAGGACCACAGTTGCAGCCACATTTAGTCAGCTGACTTGGAACAGGTAAATGCTGGCATGGAACATGGGGAGTAGGCACCCACCCAGTACTTTGCCTACTCCCAGTAACAACTGTCCTGGATCGACTGTTTGTGGACAATCATACTTTTGTTTACATAGGTGCCTACTGCAGCTGACACAACTATCTAATGGCTCCTATTTCATCAAGTTCCATTCCCTTGGGGACATGTATCTGCTCTTTTCCAGGTGTAGGTAAAGAACCTGGTTGGAATATATATACTCTCACAGACCTTCCAGACTGCTGCCTTACAATTATGTACTGATATTGACATATAGCAATTCTAACACTCTTGTCTTGCAGCACTGGGGTCCTTGGGTTGGACTCAAGAGCAACTTCTGCATGGAGTTTACATGTTCTTCACGTATTTGCATGGCAGTGCTCCCCAGTACTTTAGTACAAACAATGGTAGACTTCATATACTGTAATTCTTATATTTATTTATCAAAATTAGCGTCCATAATTTTTAAGACATACACTGCAATCAATTTAAAAATTGTAGAAATAAAGTGCTGTGGTATACTTAAGTTTTTAGTCCAGCATATAACCTCCGTAGATTCATCAGAAAGTCCAATGTGGATAGTTGGGAGACGCCTGACATCGGGCGAGATGCACAACTGTGCTGCAATGTTTCGAAGGTGTAATCCTTCTTTCTCAAGAAAGCACAATGTGTTGTATGGAGGGTTTAAATACCACATACATACGTATTAAAAACATGGTTAAGACACGTTTACTACAACGGAAAGCCTATTGGATTAGGAAGTTACAATCTTTATCTCCAAAAGGTTTGAACGAAAATCTGAGTCTAAAGGTCTTTCTATGATTAAGATGCTTCAGCAAGTGAAATGTTTTTATGTTGTTATTTATAATGTTTTTGAATAGTTTTGCTCCCACTGCTCACATTTCCTCCCACAAAAACATAATGATTAGATTCTGACCTCCGATGGGGACAAGGAATGATGAGAGTGATGGCAATTTCTGTACATCGCTGTAGAATGTGTCAGTTATATATAAATTAATAAATTACTAAATACATTGAGCACTGTATTTATACAACAGCCTAAATAGCCACAATAGCCTTGTGGCTTCCTGCTCCAGTCACTCGCGGTCACATGACAGCTGGTGCTTAGCAGTTGCAGATGCTGCTGTTTCCTAAGGACGTTTTCCCCTATATTTTCACTGTAGCACTGGTTAATACATCAGCTACAGGGAAAATCAGGAAGAAAAAAAAAGTTTTTCTGACCTTATTGGGGCACAATATGCAAAATAAAGTATAAATTATTATTATTGGTCTCTCTTCCTTCATTGTCCCCTGATGCGATCACTTTGAATTGGTTGGATGATCGAAACATTTTGGGATCGGACCATAGGGTTAGTTTAGGGCCAGTGTTTATAGGGTTAGGCTGCTGACGGGAGCGTCCTTATCGGGGCGATATTCCTGTTCTTTGCAGGTCAGGGTGTAATAGACTTTTTTAGGGCCACATAGGATTGTTGTTTCCTGGATTTTGGGTCCCTCTTTATGTTTGATATCCCTATCAGGGTTTATTTGTATTGAGATGCCGTGGGTTTCATTGTTTTTAAAAAATATTCATTAAAAGTTATGTTTTATGACCATTATTCCTCTTTAAGATATTAAAAGCAATATCAACAGCCCAAGCTTCCACATTTAGTCCCACCCTAGATGACCCTAAAACTTTATCTCACCTTTATATAAATCTCCATAAGGGAGAAGTGACAAAATTATTTTAGCAGCACTTTTGCTATTAAAAGAATTAATTGAAAAAGTGAAAAACAAGCTTTTTAATTTTGTTGTTACTATTTTCCCTTGTATTATTAGAAAAAATGTAACGTAAACCTTAGATATAAAAAAAAATAATTATCTCGGGGGAGCAAAAAAAGTAGTGGAATAACCAAGTGCAAGAAGACGATATAGCGTTGACAAGGGCATGTACTAAGGATAAAGAAAATGTGCCTTATCAGGAAGGGGGTAAATGACTGGTCAGGAACTGGTTAGGGCAGCATTGTACACAAAAATTGTTTCAAATACATTTAGAACTGAAGGGTGAAAACCTTAGCTTACACATCCAAGAATCCTCTAAGGACAGCCATGGCTGGAATATCAAATAGTACGGCGGCCTGACTGACGACTAATTTAATCTACTAAAATCTAAAATATATTGTCTAGTTTAAAGAAGAAACACAGATACACCATTAGTGAGGTCAGAGGTAATAGAGGGGAGTTCCTCACATGGGATCTCTACTAATTAGACAGAACGTGTCTTAGCAAGTGCTGTTTTCGTCAGTAGAATCCTCTGACAAAAACAACTGTCAAAAGCAGACTTCAGATTTCTGTACGGTTGAAGGTCTTCAGCACAAAACTTATACTAAATATATTTAGCCTGAGGGAGAGAAGGGAAAGGGGGGACATGATTGATACCTTTAGATTTGTTACATAAGGTTCAGGAGGGTTGTAGTAAGAATCTAAATAGAAGAACAAGGAAGCACAATCTGAAAATAGCTCAGAAAAAAATCAGGAGCAATGGCAGAAAATATTATTTTATTAACAGAGTAATAAATGTGTGGTCAAAATTCCATCGGATGTGGTTGGAAAGTGATTTTAAACACGCCTGTGATAAACTATATATCCTAAAATATCCTATCCTAAGATAAACATTTAAAAGAAGTGATGAAATTGGTGGACCAGAAGGTCTTTTTCTGCTGTCAGATATTCTGTTTTATTTATAGGGTCAATCTAATTGTTTGCCTCACACCAATGTTTTGACAATTTTACTTTGAGTTTGCGTTCACACGACAAAGACAAAATACCAGTCAGATTTTCTTTTGGCACGTAGGGGGACGGATTTTGTCCGCGATTTGTGGATTCAAGCCGTCCCCCTTCACACCCACATGTTCATGTTCTGCCCAAAAACCGGGCTGAAGAAGGAACATATTCTAAGTTTTTAGGAATGCGGGTGGAAAATCTTTGCAGTGTGGATTGCTGAACGGATTTTCACTTAAAATCAATCTAAAAGGTTGACAGTCGCTTTACAGACGGTTTTCAAATCCAAAAAAACATTTTTAAAACCAACTGAAAACATGTGACTTGGGGACAAGCCCTAAAACTCCTACTGTTATATCAGAATTCTAAGGAGAAAATTGAATTACAATGTTAACCCCTTAACGACCGGCCACTGACTTTTGGCATCAGCTGGTGCGAATCGTTCGTCTACAGCGACGTCTTTTGGCGTCGCTGTAGACTTCGGGGTTTGCGGCGCCTGGCGCCGCAGCTGTGCTGTGATCGGGGCTGTATTACACAGACCTGATCCCAGAGCATCCCCTGCGAGCACCGGGGAGCGGAGGAAACCTCCGCAACCCAATGCTTTAACCCTTTGAATGCAGCGGTGCGTTACCGCAGCACAATCAAAGGGTTCCCCTGCTCTGTCGGCTGATCGAAACACCCAGTGACCCGACAGAGCCCGGGGAACGGCTGCACAGTCAGCCCTGGAAACCTAGAGTGGCCCCAGAGCTGTCTGTGTAACAAGCCAGTGATCAGGCCAGCCTGTGTGCTGTCCTGAACACTGCCTGTGTCAAACTGACACAGATTATAATGTATTAGAATATATGAATATGCTAATACATTACTAAGTGTAAAAAAAAAATGTCAAACAGTTCTTCCTTCATGGGATTAAACAAAAAAAAAAAGAACAAAAAAAAACCCATAAAAAGTGTAAAAAAAAAATAAAATAAAAATAAATATTTAATAAAAAAATTGTGCATAAATTACACAAACAAAAAAAACCTACACATATTAGGTATCCACATGACCGTAATAACCTGTAGAATTAATCTAACAAGTTATTACATGTGAAATATGAACGGTGTAAAACAAAATGTAAAAAAAAATATATATAAATTTAAAAAAAAATCAGCAATTATTTATAAGTGAATTTAAACTATTCCCCCATAGAGTACAACTTGTCTCGAATAAAACGAGGCCTCATCCAACTGCGTCATTGAAAAAATAAAAAAGTTACAACATTTGAAACGCAAGGAGGCAAGAACTAAAAAAACGTTGTGGTCATTAACTACTTTTCAGGCCTGGCAGTTAAGGGGTTATATAGCTAATTTTGCAAGGGCAATGTTGTCATTTGTGCCTTTGTTTCCTTTGCTCTACTGTATCAATATCTGGTTTTATTTAGTAAAAAGAAAAGTGGCAATACATTCCCTTTAAGCACTTATGAACCCGGTTCTCCGTGTTGCTAATATGAAGTGTCAGGTTCATAATATGGAGTGTCGGGTTCAGATCATTTGTATAACCGCACGTGAAGAACACTTCCAGTGCATATTGTGATGAATTCCTGATTGAGTCAAGTATTGTTTTGGGCCAAATTTCATCACTAGGAGTTATAGCCAAATTTTTGTATATCTAAAAAGTGTTTATCTGAACGACTTGGATAATAAAAATATTTTCTAATTTAATGTCATCCTATATTTACTGTAAGAGCTACAGGGACTAGCACATGGACAACATAAAATTAAGTATTTGTATTCAAATTTGCAACCATGTATAATCCTTTTTTGGGGAAATGACATTGTGCATAGAGTTTAAGTAGTATGTTAATTTCATTTGTCTTTTGCAGGCAATGCAAGAGGCTTTAGCAGATCTCCCTGAATGGTACGGTGTGAAAAGCATGCAGGCCAACTGGATAGGCGACTGCACTGGCTGCTTTTTTGACTGCATGTTAAAGGTAATTAGTACATGATTGTGTCTTTATTCTTTATGTCAGTATTTTACATGAGACAGGCTGACTGCTATGTATACAATATAGTATTTTATCTACAGAGGTCAGCCACTAACCACCATTATGTACCAAATAATAGATTGTATTTCCTTAAAGGGCTTGTCTCACTACATCGATTCATCTTACCTCAGACCTGTTTTCTTGGTTTCACTTTGAATTCAGGGGGTTGTTTACTGGCGTCCACTAGGCTGCAGTTGAAGCCAGGTCTGTAGCTATAGCAACCAGTGCTGGCAGCCTATCAGGATAGATCAAACAGGTCTGTAGCTATAGCGAACTGAGGAGCTGATGCAGCCCATACAAGAGGGAATATCTCAGAATAGGTAGGATACTGTTAATGGACACATATTACAAAGTGACTTGTTTTTGCAAGATCTTTAAAGAGAACCTGTCACAAAGTTTTTTGTCCCTCTAGCTGAGGACAGAACAAGGTAGTGACAGACATGCTGTTTCCAGCGCTGTGTCCCTGTAAGATGCTGTAGTTTTCGTGTATTTAATGCTCAAATCTGCAGTTTTCAGCCAGAAGAGTGATTCGAAGAATCATTGAGTGTCAGTTTTTCAAACCCCGCCCATCTGAGGCTAGCCCCGCCCACCTCAACTGACAAACCTATTACTTTGAATAGGCAGGAACATGTGAATAACTGTCAGTGGGCGGGGCTAGCCTTTGTGGGCGGAGCTAACAAATACTCATGAATAATATTTTAGGGGTAAATGCTCTTAAACTGCTGCATCTTAGAGAATAAGGGACCCAGTGCTGGAAACAGCAGGTCTGTCACTAGCTTGTGCTGCCCTCAGCAAGGGGGGCATAAACTATGTGACAGGTTCCCTTTAACATAAAAAGCCATCCTTGTAGTGATTGCTATAGTTTCTATTACTGTTTGTGTAGGACTACGAGAGTTAAAACTGTAAAACAGGAGCTGTTATCATATATCTTAGAACACAGAAGGCTATTTAGATGAATCACCTATTGATTAAACCTGATTGATCTTCTTCTGTCTGAAGAAGATCTTATTGTTTTATAATTTATTATTACTGTGTTGTGTACATAAGGTGTCCTCTGAAAATGTTACTATCTGCATTCCAGAGACACCTTCGGGCACATTTATTTATGCAGTTGCTCCAGAATTCCTTGTAGATTGTAAGGCTATGTCTACACAGCATATGTTAAAATTCCGTCCAAAATCCGACGGCATTTTAACATCGCTGTACCGTGGTTTTTGGTGAGGGCTTGCTCTAAAAAACGCAGTCAGATTTTGGACTTCCGACGGGCCAGTACATTGACTGTATAGGAATCCGATGGGAATCTGGCAGAAGATCCAACACGTTTTTAAATCTGCCAAAATCCGACAGATTTCAAAACCGACCGGAGACAATCCATGCTGTGTAAGCTACAGCACAGAATTTCTCTTGCTGTGTATGGGGCACTAGTTAGGGTGCTTTCACACACAGATGCCTTGTTGGTGCGTTTTATGTGCAGCAATGTACAGCATTAATTGCTGTGCCTTTCTGCACAAAAAACGCATCAAAAATGCACCAAAAAAACGCACTGTGTGAAAGCACCCTAACAGTCAGATTTTACGACCAACACCAGTGACGTGTACACATAGCCTAAGTCTTCATGGGAAGGGTTCTCACTCCCTCCTTACCAGTTGTTAGTCATTTATCGTCACCGTTGTACTTATTTGACATATGTTGATTTATCAACACTATGATAAATGTGGTGCATTTTAAGACTGTCTAGTAACTGTTAGGGCGTGTCCCCACTACACAGGACAAATACTGTCCGGTTTGCCGGCCGGTATTTGTCCTGTTTTGCGGCCGTCTCCACGGCCGCGGGGTGGGGAAGGGAGCGGCTTTTCTCCGCGATGAGCGGAGTCCCCTCCACATTGACATGCACAGATTCCGTCCGGAAACCGTGCAAGAATGTGCATGTTGAATGTTTTGCGGCCGGACAGCGGGCGGAAAAACCGGCCGACGGAAAACCCGTGCAGTTGGGTACTGCTGCACGGGTTTTCCATAGAGCACCATTGTGCTCGTTTTCGGCCGGTTTTTCAGGCGGTCTGAAAAAACCGCAAACCGGCTTAAAAACCATCCGAAAACCCTTGCCGTGGGGACATGCCCTTAGGCAGTATTGATAAATCTCAGTTACTGCACTTATTCATATTAATCAGATTTTATTCAGATTAATCAGATTTTAGGCGTTCTTTTATAAGACATAACTGTTTAGGTCTGCCTGATCAGAAGAGTACGATGGACTAGGCAGACAGATGCATGTCATGTTATTTACGAGTGTCTGCCCACCTACTTCACATCAGCGCTGGATGCACAGCTTAATCATGATAGCATACAACATACCTATTTTCGGGGGTACTGCAACTTTGCTTTGAATATTACAATAAGTCTAGATTGCTTTATCTATTCACAGGTGGACAATGTTGAAACTGGAGAAAAGATTTCTGCATATGCCTTTAACCCAGAGGCTATTTATGGTGCATCTCATATTGCTATATTACCAAACCATAGATTACTGCTTGGGGACAGCAAAGTTAGAGGAGCCCTACAAGAAGCATTTGCAGCAGGCAAAGGTAATAAAGGCAGTTCCTGGATAGGGACTAAAGGTTTGTTCTTAAAGGGAACCTGTCACATAGATTATGCCCCTGTTGCTGAAGGCAGCACAAGCTAGTGACAGACCTGCTGTTTCCAGCACTGTGTCCCTTATTCTGCATTTACCCTTCAAATCTTATTCATAAGTAGGCGTTATCCCCGCCCGCCAAAGGCTAGCCCCGCCCACTGACAGTTATTCACATGTGTCTACCTATTCAAAGTAATCAGTTTATCAGTTGAGGTGGGTGGGGCTAGCCTCAAGTGGGCGGGGTTTGAAAAAAACTGACTCTTCGAATGACTCTTCTGGTTGAAAACTGCAGATTTGAGCATCAAATACACGAAAACTGCAGCATCTTACTGAATAAGGGATACAGTACTGGAAACAGCATGTCTGACACTAGCTTGTGCTGTCCTCAGCAAGGGGGGCATAATCTATGTGACAGGTTCTCTTTAAGTTGTATTTGGATGTAAGTCACAACAGGTATAGTTATTAAATGTAACTCCAACAACATTTTTTTTTTTAGTTTTGAATACTGCAGCGAAGGGTTAACACCCATTTTACATTTGTTTTGGTGTTTGTGCCCCCTGTTTAGAAGATTTCACCTCTCTTTCTGTCTCGTGCTACAGTGGCATGCTGACACTTGTGTGGAACATAGAACTATAAGTGCCAGCATGTCACAGCAGCACATGTTAAAAGCATACTGGAACTTGGTGTTCCACAATTACAAATGCCAGTATGCCACATGTTCTAATTGTATTGACCGGGAGGGTTGGGGGAAACAGGAGCAGTAAGAACAGTCCCGCCGTGCTGGGGCCAACAGTGCAAGACCAAAGCTTCATGAGGGGGAGTTGTTCTGGCCTTAAGATGATAGTCCCCAACGCAAGGCGGCAGGAAGGTAAAAAAGAGCTGCTGGGCTGTGCCAGCCTGAAGACGCAGTGGGAACGGGAAGGTTTGTGACGTTCCAACGTTGTTATGGGGTATGACTCGGTGTGCGTTGTCAGTACGCTAAGCCATGCCCCATAAATCTCTGTTCGTAACAGTCAGATGGAAGTTGGATCAAAGTCAGGGATTGCCTGTTTTGATTATTTTGGACCATAGTTCCTATATTATATAGGGAACACTAAATTATAGGATCTCAAACAGTGTAGGCACATTCATTAATTGGGTCTACTACAAAGTGGCATTTTAGTAGTAATTTCCTTATTGACAGGTTTCAGTTGTAGCTTAAAATAGAACATCCAAATTCTTTAAAAATGTTTTAAAAGAAACGGTTATTACAAACAGTACAAAATCAGATTAAATCAAGGGTGCACAAAATGCGGCCCGGGGACGACATGCGGCCCACAGTGCCCTTGTGTGCGGCCCTCAGCCATCAGGCAACAGACATACTCTGTCTCTGTCCTGCTACTTCAGAAGGTAATATTCATCTTTTGACAATTGCATTCAACTTATGGCACTGTAGGCCTGGCACTCTTATGGTTAGGCACAGTATGGCTGACACTTAAGGTGGCGCACTGTATGGCTGGCACTGTTATGGTGGGCACTTTATAGCTTAAATTGTTATGGGGAGGCACTGTATGTATAGCACTATAGCACTGTATGTGCTATTTTAACCCTTTAACGTCAGGTGGTGCAGGTCGTTCGTCTGTAGCGACGTCTTTTGACATCGCTGCAGTCATTGGGGTTTGCGGCGCCACAGCAGCTTCACAGCTCTGTTCTCAACACACCTCCTGCAAGCACAGGAGAGCGGGGGAAACCAGTTCTTGACTGGAGCGCAATCAAAGGGCTTTCCCCTGCTCTGTCGGGTGATCGGGACTCGGGAGTAGTCCCATGGCTGTCTGTGTAAAAAGCCAGCGATCAGGGCAGACTGTGAGCTGCTCTGATCGCTGCCTGTGTCAAACTGACACAGATTATAATGTACTAGCATATTTGAATATGCTAATACATTACTAAGTGTAAAAAAAAAATAAAAAAAGTAAAACCCTTCATGGGATTTAATAAAAAAAAAAAAAGCAAAAAACATAAAGTGTAGAAAAAATAAATAAAATAAATAATAAAATAAAAATAAATATTTAATAAAAAATAATTGTGCATACATTACACACACGCACAAACCCTACACATATTAGGTATCCACACAACTGTAATAACCTGTAGAATTAATCTAACAAGTTATTAAGTGTGAAATGTGAATGGTGAAAAAAAAAAAAGCAAAAACATTTGAAAAAAAATTGATAAAAAATTCTGCAATAATTTATAAGTGAACTTAAGCTATACCCCCAAAAATTACAGCTTATCCGGAATAATACGAGGCCTCATACAACTGCGTCATTGAAAAAATAAAAAAGTTACGACTGTTGAAACACAAGGAGGCAAAAACTAAAAAATATGTTGGTAATTAAGTACTTTCAGGCGTTCAGCTTAAGGCTATGTTCACACGGCTTAAAATTGGACGTATTTCAGTCCGTAATTACGCGCTGTAGTGCGCGAATTATGGCTGGACTATATCCCAGTCATTACGGTAATCCACAGTTCTCATAGAGAACTATGGATTACGTCTCCTCTCCCTGCTCGGCAAATACGCCGCTGGGGGGATAAGTGACATGTCATTTATTAGCGGCGTATACGCGCCGCTAGTATTGATAGTCTATGGGCCGGCGAGTTGCCGGCCCCCCGCTCCCGCCCCCCCTCCACACGGCGTAATTGCGGGGCGTAACTACGCCCCGCAAATAAGCCGTGTGAACATAGCCTAAGGGGTTAAGTAATTTAAATGAACAATGCAGACAAAACTGTTTCTGTGTTATACCTAGTACATGAACAGCAGTTTTACCTGGATTTCTTCATCATAGGAGTATTCAAATTTTATATATTAGACCACCTAATGTTTTATATTTATATACCGCAAGGAGTAGATGTGTGATTTAGGCACCTTCGTCACTGCCTCTTGTATATCAGTCTGTGTGTAGACACTCTTAAATTATAATTAATCCATTATTTCATCCTTATTTCTTAATAGATTTTATTTGGATAACTCGAACATCCCATATGATAAAGGTGTGTGCAGCTCTCCGCTACGTTTCGATGCTTGAGAAAGGGGAAGACCTCAAAACGTAGCGGATAGCTGCACACACCTGTTCGCGCTAAGCGAGCTACGAACAGCAGAGATCGTTATGTGAAACCTGCACGGATTGCACGCACACTTCTGAGCTAGCAGTGAACCCCAAGTTTAAAACTTTATTGACTTTTTACTGCATATCTTAAGAAATTTGATACGTTTACCCTTCATCATATGGGATGTTGGTGTTATCCAAATAAAATCTATTAAGAAATAAGGATGAAGTAATGGATTAATTATGATTTAAGAGTGTCTTCATCATAAGAGTCTTCATTTGTGACACAGTCATAGAATGGCCACAAGATTTACCATAAAAATGTCTGATAGGTGTGAGACTGCAGAGAGAGAAGGAGATAAGTTGGAGAGGTGGCCATACACGCGTGGTGCTCTCTTCACTGTAGTTATTAAAAATCATTTTTATAACCCTTAAAAACTATAATGAAAACATGAGCCTCATACTGAGCAGCAGACCCCCTATTCTAATCTATGTGTATGAGTGTTTACAATTGTTGTGCCATAAACACATGAATTATTGCCCTTTAACCCCTTACTGACATTTCACGTACCCATACGTCATAGATGGGAAGGGGTTCCTGCAAATTGATGTATTGGTGCGTCATGAGAATCTCTACTTTTCAGCCCACATCATCAGAGCATGGAACCATCTGTATATTACAGCTGACTCCATGCCTTGTTGGCCACGACCGGAGCTGGCTAATGGCTTCCCTAGCAACCTGGAAACCTAACAAAGCTTCCGGCAGCTTGTGACGTCACCACGACTGTATACTTCTATGTATTGTACCAGCGATCTAATTGTAAGGAGAGCACTGTATGCCATTCTGCATCTCTGGAATTGTATAGTGGGAGTTCCCATGGAAGTCAATTTTTAAAGAGGTGTTCCCAACATATACTTTGAATGTATTTTGAATAGCTATACCATCAAAGTCTGATTCCCACCTAGGACCTGCACTTATCTCGGGAACGTCCCACCGCCCCTGAAATTGTCAGCTCGGATTGGAGAGCTGGTCATACAGCCATACACACCTCTCCCCTGTTCTCAGAAGTCCCATAGAACAGTTTGGAGAGTCATGCGCAAGTGCGACCAGCTCTGCATAATGAGCTGACACTTTTGGTGGCCTCTTCCCACATATAGATACAGTATGCCATCAAAATCTATGGTGAAAACACCAGTTTAAGACCATATCTTGTTTAAAGTTCCTTTCGCACAGCGCACAGGTGCTTCAAGTTTGGAATATATGTTATTCATTTACAGTCAAGTGTAATTTTAGACAACTTGATCATGTTCACTCCATGTGGTTAAAGTGCTGTCATTTCCTATTTATATTATCTTTAAATATACAATGGCTACATGGTCTCTGCTTGCTTGTATTCCCATAGGCAAGCGGTTAATTACATATTGAATAAAGCATGCTGACTTTATTACAATGTACTTGTCTCACAAACAATGGGGCCACATTCACTCGTAAGCATTATGTATGAAAATGGCATTAATATTATCCATTGGAAATTGTTTTGTTATTGCAGAATGTCTCACTCGCGTGTCAGCTGTCAATTTGTTCACTAAACAAGAGCTCCCTCTTGTCATCTCTGCACGGTGTGAATTCGAAGGATACCTAGACTGTAAATTTGGTAAGTTAATGGGAGGTGCTCTAAAACTGTAATACATAAACTTTGCTTTGTATCTCAGTACTAGTCAAGTTAATGGATAACATTAGAGCAGCATTGATTAGTGAACTTTACTGCATGTATAGCACAGTTCGCATACTGGAGAACTTAGTGGTCTTCCTTATAATAACCACTCATAGTACTCAGAGGAGTCACATTATTATGAACACGTTCCGCCCTTTATGTCAGCAGTGCGTAACTTATGAAGTAAGTCACGTATTGTGAGCTGGCTTGGTGGGTATATAATGTGTGCATTAGGCTGTCTACACACATTGCTGTCATGGGTAAAAGGGGCACTTTATGAAAGTTGCATAAAGGGATGATTATTGGCTTTCTGGCCAACGTCGGCTGTATTTCAGAAGCTGCGCTATTTGTGAATTGTTCACGTACTGCTGTGGTAAAAGTGCTTAGTGAGTAGACAAATGGCACCTTTGTGAAAGAGTAACGTAAAAATGGTAAAGCACCCCATGCCATTAATATGAGAGGTGAACACCCGCTACAAAGGTCCCAAATGGCGAACCAACACTCTACAGTGGAGCATCTCATTGGGAGCCCCTACAGTGAACAAAGGCGCTACTAGAGGTGTATATAAAGCAACAGTACAGCAAACCCTGCTGCATTTGGGGCTCCAAAGTAGACAGATTATCAAAGCACAAAGTTACATTGGCAGAAAGCTTCCATTTTCACAGCAGTATCAAAATCAGACCTCAGCTGAATGGCAAAGGGTTGTCATGTTTCCTTCATCGAACGGATGGACATCGCCATGTTAAGTGAGAAACATTGCTGGAAGAAAACAAGGTGATGCTGGCAGCATTATAATCTAGGAAATATTTTCGTGGCATCCTCTGGGCCCTTTAATCCGCATGGAAGGCTCCCGAAACCGATTTTGGTATGAATCCATCATCCAACCATTGCATATCACATATACCCATAATTCTTACTGTCTACACTGAGTCTGATGGTATCTTCTAGCAAGGTAATGGGACATGTCACATTGCTAGAAAGGTCCCAGATTGGTTGGAAGACCAAAACTTTCGAGTACTACCCTGACCTCCTAGTTCCCTTGTCTTAAACCTAATTGAGCATCTGTGGGACCACCTCTATCGTTTTCACTTTGTAGATAGACCCTCACCCACCAGCATCTGTAGGATGCACTGCAGTCACCATGACTTCAGATACCTGTGACATACTACCTGAACTTTGAGTCCCTTCCAGCCCATCTAGCTGCTGCTCATGCTGTGCCCTACGGTTACACTGGTGATTAGATGGTGACCATAATAATGTGACTCAACTGTATGAATTGAATTTTTTATAACACATGCTTTTGCATGTGTTCTTTTATTTGATATTTTTTGCTGTTATAACAGTTATTCTTTTTTTCACAGGAATTCCAAGTACAAATTTAGAAGATGCTACATTGGCAGATGCATTAGGTATTTCCTATGCCAGGGTTATAGAAACAATTAAAGATGGTACAGAGAGGATAACAAATTCAGATAAGGTATGTAAATGAAAGTTTCATAATCAGTTTACAATTCCCAATAATGACCCATTCATTCATGCTATATAACAGAATTACTTCATCTAAGTCTTTTCTATATCTTTTTCCTCTCAGTTTATGCATAACTAGGTTACTTCCTTATGAATAAGTACCAATGAGAATATTTGTTGTATCTATTACACGTATAGGATAGCTGCATTTTTAAAAGGAGCTCCCCAGTTGGAATAACCCCTTTAAGCACTTGTGGATATAACATTAACAGATGCCTTAAGAATGTAACACTACGTAAATGGACTTTTACTTGGCCCAGGAATCCAAAATTCATGCATTAGAATTAACTCCCAAATATTCGATATAAGAGATTTTCTGAGCTTACAGAAAATACAAAAATTTAAATTGTATTTTAGTGCTCACCAGATGAGGCTGACATGGCTCAAAATTAAAAGCAGTAATTTTGTATTTTTTTAATATCTTACCCAGTTCTTCAGTACACAGTTGTTTTAATGCTACCAGGGCTTACTGCTGGTGGGATTACTAGTGTAAATAACTACAGTTTTCGTAATTCCCCTCCTCTTTTTTATACATTTGCCTCTGTTTCCAGCAGCCTGCATACCCCTCTGTTACAAGATGTAAATTAGTGCTGTAATTATTCCATGGCTTTACACACAACACACAAAGGATCTTTGTACATGGGACAATTATTGGGCAGAATTGCTAGGTCTTGACTAGAAGATTGCAGCCATTAGCTAATACATACATGTGAAGCAACCATATTATTAAGGAATATCTAGTGTTTGTTTGTCACAGATCAAATCCTCTCCGGTGGCTTAAAAATGATCATTTGCCAATATGGTACTTTCTTGTGTAAATAGACATCTTTTACGCATTGGCAGAGGGGAAAGGAGTCATTTTTACACACCTTTCCACCTATGCATTACAACTTCATGCTCAATTGTCTTTCTATGTTAATGCTTAAAAGAGGAGAGACAAATGATCTCGAAAGTGATCGATATTCTAAAAAAAAAAAAAAATAATTATTGTTACTTACAAATGCATGTACTTCGAACATTAACAACTTCCTACATGGTCAATTGACAGGGTTTTTTTTGTTTTTGTTTTTTACAAATGTCACTTCATTTATTAAAAAATCTGCTGTTTATTTCCGAACATGTGAAATAAGCCCTTTCCAGAAACAAGAAGGGAGTAGTAGAGAAAGTAGGGAAAGAAGAGACGTAATGTGTGATGTCTCAAGTAGCCAAAGGAGTGAATAAAATGTTTATCACATAAGCAGAAGATAAATACCAGGAGTTTTGTAAAAAAAAAAAATCAAGAAAAAAGCAGCACAACCAAAAAATTGTAATTTTAATCACCTAAGTCCGCTTGAAAATGACCCCATTGAGGGGTTGAAACGTTGCATGTATGGACTTAGGTGATTAAAATCACTATTTGTTTTGTATTTTTTGGTTTTGCTGCTTTTTTCTTGATTTTCATACTTTGGAGGATTTGGGTCACACTTTTCAGCTTTGCACACCATTGCTTTGAACGTTTTTTTGGTGTTGCTGTATCCTTTGCTTTTTTCTTTTCGATATAGGAGTTTAGTCAAGTGACTCCAGTTGAGAATCACTTACAGACAGAAGATTATGTACACAGTTATTAAATGAAATAATGAGATCACATTGATATAAATTGTTTTCTTACTAGATACATTCTAAATGTCAGCTTATCACAATGAAGTAAGTGCCACACAGTTGCATTGTACCTGACTCTCAAGTGCTTTAGGTTATTAAACTCTTCTAACATTTAGTTTACAGGACTGTCAAGACATGATGCCTTTCATGCCATAACCAAGCAAGCTCAGGATGAAGGGACTGGAGGCCACCTGACCAGCTCCAAACTAAGGGATTGGCTGATATCAAGGCAGCGTTATTGGGGCACTCCTATACCTATTATTCACTGTTCATCCTGTGGCACCGTCCCTGTGCCTTATGATGACCTGCCAGTTGTCTTACCCACAGTATCTACCTTTACCGGGAAGGGATCATCTCCATTATCAACAGATTCAGAATGGATGAACTGCAGATGTCCAAGGTAATATATACACTATAAAAGCAGAACATTAGGCAAATGCAGACAAGATAATCCTCTTCATCTCTGCTGTCATCATTCTCACTATCGCCAAATGTCACCAAAATTGGATGGCTATTATATTTTGTCTAATAATATATGTTTAAAATTGCTCAAAAAACATATGTTGGCAGTGCAAAAGGATATAAGGAATAAGCATATTCTTTCAATAGATAAAGCACAGCCAGTAAAGCAGAGTCTAGACAGTAAGGACAAGCCTCAAAGCCCTGAACATACACACAAGACAATCATATACGATGCAGAGACCAAAAGGAACAGTCACCTGAAATGAATAAAAACATAGAAATCCATATGCGAACACAATACAATGAGCAGACTTGTCAAACCTCCTGTTTATTTTTCTGCTCTCTGGTGTCAGGTGTGAATTAGTTTCAGTGGTAAAAGATGTATTTGTAATTTAGTCAGACCTTCAGCGTTTACCAGTATAACCTGTGTTACAGGTGATGTTGACCTTAAATTTATTGACTGCGCAAAAGTTTTAGGCAGAAATGAAAAAAATTGCTGCTGGAATGTTGGAGGGATTTTAAAGTTTTCAGGGAGGGAATTGGGACCACTATTCAGCATATAAATTCTGCACAATCTGTAAAATTGGTTTTTTTTTCTAATTTAATCTGCAAAATTCTAGAAAGTTTTGAATGTCACAGAATAAAATGGTGCAAAAAAGTTTGAGAACCACTGTAATAGGGTATAGAACAGAATTTAGAAAAATGTCACAATCCTTTAATAATTTACCCAAGTAACCAAGTTCATGTATTCAATCTCTGTTTTAGGTGTGCTGGAGCAGCTGTGAGAGAGACAGATACAATGGATACTTTTGTTGACTCTGCTTGGTATTATTTGAGATACACAGATCCTCAAAACTCTGAAAGGTATACTGTCTAACACTGAATGGAGGCGGCGGTTTATTTTTTATGTTTTTGTCCAAAATTATGTTTGAATTTATTGTGGCATTTATTGTTTATTTGCCGTTCTTTCTTCATACTATGCACAATAATGTCTTGTTGTTTTATTGAAACCATCAACAAGTTGCTGTTGAATTGTCTGTGCTTTCTCAAAGGAATTGTCTCACTATGCTGTTTTACAGAGCCACGTTTAGCTTCAGACTAATACTTCCTGGTTAGGCTGTGAGTTGTTCTATAGCAGTGATTAGCATATCAACTCTACTATTCCTAGCTGATCCTGTTACCGTGACATGAATGCAAAGGGCTGGTAAACTGTAGTGCACAAATTTACAGAGCTATAAAGGGTTCAAGCTTGTCAGTAAGTAATGTTGACAATCTATAGTCTTTCAAGGTAAGGAACAGAGCATGGAGTGAGTCATCATCCCGACCACTGATGCAGTCTGTAAGAGCAGAGAGATGTGACTGGTATTGAGGGAAGCTTGTGTGCAGGAGATAAGATCTGCTTCTAACTGTGCATAGAAGCAAGATCAGAAAAACAATGTGTAGTGGATGGGAAACAAAGGTTATATATGTGTGATCCTTTGTGTCTCAATTTAATGTATTAGTTAGTGTATACCTCACACACACACACATATATATATATATATATATATATATATATATATATATATATATATATATATATATAGTGGGCACATAACTATTTAATACAGAATGTAAAAGCTGTCTGTATATCTCTTGTCACTAATATGTTAACAAAATGGCCGCCAGTAGTAGTTTGTAGAGATCGTCGTGTAATCCAAGATGGCACCTCTTCAGAAGTTACACCCTGTGTCCAAACATTCCTGAGCTGTGAGGAGGGGTCTGTAGATAAGGACGTGCCAATAGACCCTCACAGCCAGGTGCATTTGATGCTTCTTATCTACTAATTTGTAAAAGTATAAAAAACTGCCATTTTGTGAATAAAGGCACAACGCACTTTCATAGCAGCAAGGCATGTTGTGATTTGTTTTCTCGGTGCAACCTTTGTTATTCTTAAGCTAATTTGGACCCCCAAAAGGACAGAATAGCCCCTTTGAGGCTACTTCCATATCAAATGTATTTGGTAATACTCTTTATTTACGTGTACCTATATGTTTAAAGCTTATCAATGAAACAGAAATAGCCCTTTATAAGGGGTTGTACAGGATTAGAATAACATTGATTCTTTCTTCTAGATATATCGCCACTCGTGATGTTTTGTATCAAGCATTGCACTGGAGCTGTTTTTGGAAGAAAGTGACCATGTTTTTCTAATCCTGTACAACCCCTGTAAGGTGTGAGCCACATGGAGACTTTCTGTAGCACAAATTATTTATTTTAACTATCAAAGCAATGCATTAGATATTGCCACTTTGCATAATCCCTACTTGTTAGAAGGGTCCTATGAAAATAAGTTGATTACAAAGTATCCCCTCTTCCCCCCCAACAATAAGCAGTAATTTGTGACAAAATCGGGAAAAAAAATGTAATGTTTCACAGGGGAAATTGGGCATTACACAAAGCCCATTCAGATCAGTGGACTGTCCTCTGTAATGCAGGACAGAACAGGTCCTCCAAAGCAATATACATTTGTTTGTGATTGCCTCCTATTCAGTCCAAAGGATGAGATACTGAACAGGAGATTCTGCTCTATTAACTTAGAATTTTATAATTAATGTTATGAAAATGGGAGAACCCCTTTAAATTGCACACACTCTTGTGGATTGCAGCTGTAAATTTAAACTATAAAAAGGATCTCTGTAGGTGTAGGTTTATATTTTTGTGAAGGGTGCAAAGGCAACATTAGGCACTTCTGGTGCAAAAGTCCACATTACTAAAAAAAAATGTAAAAAAAAAAAAGTGATTATTCTCAATCCATCATCTCGTGACAGATATGATCAAGGAAATTAAGAAATCCATTATTTACTATAAATAATTAGCAGCCATAGTTGGACATTATTATATATATTATTATATTTTTAATTCCACATACTGTACATATATATTTTAGTTTAGTTGTTCTGCTAAGTCAACCAGGCTTAATAGCTGAGGATAGAAGGAATGAGAATCTACATGTACATCCACTCCTTCGAGTCCAGTGAAATTTACAAGCATAAACTGATTTTTGTATCACTGATAACAGATTTATCTCTTTTATCAGATCACTTAAACATTTTTGGGTGGGATCAATCAATATAAAAAGTAAATGTCACTCTTATATGTTTGTAGTATGCAGTAATTTCTGTATGAGTAGTTTCTCAGGCTCCTAAACAGCAAATCCACCTAGTTGTGATTCATGTCATTCCATCTAAATATATGTTCCATTGTTGAATCTTGGAATAATCAAGTGGGAGACAACAAAAATATGGCTGAATACATTTTTATTATACAATAAAATATTGTATAGAGGAAAAATCTTCCAAATAATCTCTCTCCCATATTTAGGCCTGTATTTTTTCTGTGGCTTCTTGCGCACAGGAAGTTCAGTAGTGCTGTGTCTTAACACACAGGAAACAGCAATATGTCAGCCAAAGAGATTCGGTGACAAAAGGGGTATGGCATTTCACAGGGAAGCTTTTGAAGCCACACCTGTGTTCCAGAGCAAAAGGGAGATTCTGCTGCTTTGCTGAGAAGGCAGGCTACGTGCTGCACCAGAAAAACACAAATGAGCACAGAATTAATTACAGGGAAATTAATAAAGACACAGGCAAGCCATCTGAATTTTTTTGTTCACCAGATAATACGTCTAATTAAAAAATAATATATGTGAGACAGGCTCTTGCATGTGTCATTGGGTCTCTGAAAGAAATGTTGGAAAATGTAAGAATTTTTTTTTTCTATGGCACCTAAATGCCAGGTTATGGAATGCTCTGGTTCATCAGGCATTTATAGAACAACATCTAAAACTTACTTATAAGAGGAAGAACAGTTGGAATATCAATTTAGGAAGATAACAAATGCGAGAGAATAACACATTAAGTTATATTCACACTGACTTTTTTTTCACCTTTTCCAGATTGGGCCAGCTATAGGAATCGATTTTGAGGGCCCACCTTATGTCCTATAGTTACTATTTTGCCACAGGCAAACTTAAACTCTATCAGTTCTTTATCTATAAAACACTAAAATGTAACTTTTTTATGTATAACGCTTAACCTCTATACACACTATTTAAAAACCTGATTTCTAACCTCACCATTTAACCCTTTCTACTTCTGAAGGAAGGAATAGCTTCTTTTCTATCATCAAGTCAGGTGGAACACCATCTATTAACAGGAAAGCCTTATATATACAGCAATTTATTAACTCCATTAAGGGATCCCAAGCCTCACTTGGGCAGTCGTCCCAAATCTAATGGACACAAAACAAATAAGGCCCCCTTGTGACACCCTCTGCAGCGGGTGACACTTGTAGACAGAGGTGAGAAATCACAATTTAAAACATCATGCCTGACCTCCCCAACATGTTTCACCAGCTAAACTGGCTTCATCAGGGGTTAGAGGTCCGGTTAGAGGTTAAAGGGGTTGTCTCGCTACAATGATTTAGTTTTAATTAAAAGATCTTTAAAAAACAAGCAGCTTTGCAATATATGTTCATTACAAATGTCCTACTGATTTTGAGTAAGCCCTGTTAGTAGTACTACATCAGCTTCTAAAATCTCTATAGCAGCCGACCTGTTGATCCTTATCTCACTGGCTGTCAGGTCTGTATGACTCATCAGCCTCTGAATACAGGTCAGAGCAGAGAGCCCCTCCTGCACAGAATGCTTCTGTAGTGGAGGGAGGAGGAGGGCTCTGGCTTCTGTGTCTGTGCTGCCTGGATTAACCCTGTGTGTGCCTGCTTCCTCCTGCTCTCTACACAGATAGATGTGACAGCAGTGACCCTGTGTGTTATTATAATCATGATGTATCTCTGAAGCTCTGACTATAATGATACTATACAGATCAGGGGGCATGTGAAGGGTTCATGCTCTGCTGTACTAGTGACACATCCTGAGTATAGTAACACTTCACAGCTGCCCTGTGTCTGTTCTGACAGGGTCTGTTTGTTGCTTGAGATGTGCAGATTTGTATGCTAAGCAGGGGTATAGGAAGACTTGCAACCCCCCTGCTCTGGCTCCACACTCATAGATCAGTCCTCTCCTGTCTCCTGACTGTGGAGATGAGCTGCAGCAGACCTAGGCAGGCACACACAGGGTTAACTCTGGCAGCAAACCCCCTCGCGCCCCAATTTGTATCCCAATTTTTTGGAGACTATTTCACCTTATGTCCTCTCACATATTTAATACAAATAATCCTGTATACATAAAAAATTTCACTTTATAAAGTACAAATAAATAATATCTCAATATACTATATATGTAGATAAAACCTTTATACACTGTTTATGTAAAAATAATACCACTATATATTATATGATATATTTGAGTAAATACTGCTATATTTTGTATACATAAATAATATTGCTGTATACCAGAAATACAAATAAAACATCTGTGTACTGTATACACACAATACCATCACCACCATCTACTGTACATACAAATAATTAAGCAAATACATCTGCAATCAGCTCACTTTAATTAGTGTAAAAGTCTCTTGGTCCACCTCTTTTACCGGCTTCTAACAGACTTATTCACACATGGTGACCCGCGCTTTGGGCTCATTGAAACCTCTTTTTTTTGCGGGTTTTAAAATCCTGGCTAAGTAAAAATATTCCACGTAGAAAAATCTAGCATGGAACAACAAACCCTCAGAGGTTTCACCCACGCCACTCGACTTTAGTGAAACCTCTGAGGGTTTGTTATTCCAATCATATTGGAAGTTTCTATTGGAATGCTTTAACTTGGACTAGACTTAAAACTAAAATATAAAAGTAATACCAACATGTACTGTGAATACTACTATAATAAAATACACATAAATCATAATGCCATATGCAACCAATAAAAATAACACCATATATATTTGGAAAACATGTATATGTGTTGCAAAAGAGCTAACTAAACATAGCACATGTTTAAATAAATAGTGTACACATTAAATATATCTACACAGTTGAATCACATTATTATGACTACCAGTTAATACCCATCTAACCCCGTGGCAAAAAATAAACAGCTAGAGGGGGCAGGGGTTTGACTTGATAAATCCTGAAGGGGTTGTCACTGGTATCTGGGACCATACTGACTGCATTTCACAACTGTTGGAGGATATGTAACCTAGTAGATAAGGTTGGAAAAAGACCTTTTCCCAGGAAAACCAACCATCCCCCTACAGTGTTGACCTCTTTACAACCCTTGTTGCAGTGGGTTTCATAGCCATAATTTTTACAGTAAAAAACCCCTGCTGTGATGATGGAAAAACCCCTTTTTCCCCTAACCCTTAGAGGAGCCTTCTTGTCATTTTAACAAGGTGAAAAGATCATACAAGAGATCTGTGTACTGTTCTTTCACATTTTTAAACATGGTAATTGCACCATCCCTAAGCCATCTTGTTTTCATCTGTATAACCCCAAGTTTGATAGTCTGTCTTGACATATCCCCCTTTCCTTTAAACCAAATTTGGGTGCCCCCTTTTCCTGCACCCCCCTTCACAAGCATGTCCTTCTAATACTACGGCACCCAAAACTGTACAAAAATTTTTTGCAGGGCGGGACCAGGGGTTGCACAAAAGGGGGATTACAAATTTTTAATTTGGTTTGAGTCGGGAATTAGAGGGCCAGGTGACCTTGTCATTGCTCTTCCAACCCCTTGTTGGACATTTCTACTATGTACTGTTTTCATTGACCTGCAAGAAATCTTTTCCCCACAGGGGTGACAACAGCGTGTGTGGGTGTACAATCTGAAAGGAGGGAAATTTTACCCAAAAACGGGAGGGCAATTTATTTTTGCAGGCCGATGAGATATTTTGGGATGGTTTTTGAGGGCGGATAAAAAAAAAAAAAAATATTTAATTAAACTATATATATAGGGTAACGGGGGGAAAAATTTGTTTTTGGGGTTTTCTTTTGTGGAAACTTTCTCTGTACCCTCAGTAAGGGGAGGGATAAAGGTCCCCCTCTAAGGCAGGTAAATGAGCTCCTCTCAGTAAAGCAGGTAAATTGATAAATCCCCCTAAGGAGGCATATGAAACATTCCTCGTAAGCAGTATATAGATAATTCCCCCATCGGCACTTATAAGATATATGTCCCCTCAGGGGGCAGGTATATAATTTTTATGTTTTTCAGGGGAGGGATATGATATAGGCCCCTCAGTAGGGAATAGATATATGCCCCTAACGCAGGGATATAGATAATTCCCTCATGAGGATATGTTATGTCCCCTCAGTCAGGCAGGTATATAGACTTATGTCCTCTTAGTACGTCAGGTATACAGATATAGGTCTCCTCAGTAAGGCAGGTATATACAGCTCCCATCAGTTAGGCAGGTATATAGATATAGGTCCCCTCAGACAGGTATACAGATATAGGTCTCTTCAGACAGGTATATAGATAGGCCCCCTCAGGCAGGCAACCCTAATACTCACCTCCTCTTCAGTGTTCCTCTTCAGCAGCTCCTTGGCTGCCCAGCCTATGACGGTTGTGTGGTCGTGGAGAGGCAGCGGAGCGATGAGCTCACTTCATCACGCCGCTGCACAGTTCTGATACCGGGCATATTAATAGTAGTGCTGACAGCCCGCCGGGGCGGGATAGTGCTGAGGAGGCTGCGGCGGGCTGTCAGCACTACTATTAATGTGCCCGGTATTAGAACCGGGTTGTATTCTGCCAGCAATGGTTGTAGCGTGTTCTCTGATATTTCTCAATTGACATGCCAGCATTCATCCATTTTAGGAGCCCCATAAGCAGTAAAACTTGCTGCTGTTTTAAACACACATCTGGTACCCCCTGGTTCATTTTGGCAGGGGGCTTCTGTGTTGTTGCGTCGTTCTGCCTTTGCACACCTTTGTAGCTGACGCTCACCTCTCACATCAATGGCGAGTGGTGCGCTGCAGTTTTCATGTTGCTTATTGGCATGGGGAGCTAGTCCACCAAAGGGGTCACTTTGACCACAGCAGCACGTGAACAGGTCACAAACTGCACAGTATCAAAAATACTGCCACCCTTGGCCCAAAAATCAATAGTCATCTCTTTTTGCACCTCTGATAAATTGCCTTTATTACTCATGACAGCAAAGAGTATATGTGTAGATAGCCTATCACACACCTTATATACCCACCAAGCCAGCTTATGACATAACTTTCTACATGGGTCACATGCTGCCAAAATCAACAGTAGAACGTATTAATGTGACTTGTGTATTATAAATACTTATCATTAAAAAATCAACAGCCTGCTGTACAGAAGGTCTATGGCTGTAGTGAGCAAGGGAAACAGAGATTTCCTGCTCTGAAGCTATTACAAAGTTGATAGGGCCCAGATGGAAGTATTAGGAGGTGCTATTAAGGTTTTGGGGTTTTTGACTGCAAGACATGCTTAAACCGCTGTGCTATTTTTATCATAAAAAGCAACAGAACCGGTCATAAACCTCATAGACATTATGGGCCACATGTATGAAAACTGTCTTGGTCTAAAACTCATTTTGTTGTCCATAGCAACCAATCAGAGCGCAACTTTCATTTCATATAGTGCTCTGGAAGAATGAAAGGGGCGCTGTGACTGGTTGCTATGGGCAACAAAGGGAATTTTAGATCTAGCCAGTTTTCATACATGTGGCCCTATAAGTCTAATGGTTTCATTGGGATTCATTTGAAAATGGACAAAACATGATGTCATTAAGAATGGAAGCCATGATGCTAGTGTGAGCAAAACCTTAATAAAAATATACTAATATTCTGTTTTGTGATTGGTTATAATTGGTTATCTTCTCAGTCTTTTTTTTGGTCTGGGTTAATATATTTTTTGAATGCCAGTATAAAGGAATTTACTTGGATTCAAAATCAGATTCTAAGAGTCACACATTCTCAGAATCAGCGAGACCCTACAATATCAGGAAATGTAAATACTTTTTTAGGGGATAGCACATTAGCAGATTCCTAATAAACAGGTACTCCTAATTCATTCATTAGCCTTAAACAGGTAGGAAAAGGTAAATAGAGACTATTTCCGAATACATTGTCATTCTGATTTTGCTTCATTTCATAATTAGAGCAGGTCTTAGCTCCTGCTTATCTATACAAGCTTCTCTACTTACTGGTCACTTCTCTCTGCTCTAGCAGTGGCCGGTATGGTGACATAATTCCCTGCTGTGTCTTATCAGCAGGATGGGTCTTGCTTCTCACTCACCTTATGCCATCCTCTCAAGTCTGCAGATAACATATCAGTCTATTTACATCGAAGGTATAGTCACTTAGCAGCTAATAATGCGTCTGGGCAGCATGCAGGTTTTTCTCACTCAGTAGAAGCTTCTTCTCATGACATACAGTTCTGCTATCTCACATTTACACGCAGATTACCTGCTTGGACAGTGTCCTTGTTTTTCACAACCCCTCCATCAGTTATGTCCTTATAACAGGCACAGCTAGGAATAAAAGCAGAGCTAAAATGTCAGTCACTGCTGTAGACCCACCCACAACCAGGGCTGTGGAGTCGGCAAGCCAAAGCCCCGACTCCTCATTAGTCCAAACCTCCGACTCCAACTCCCACATACATGGCACATGTTTAAGTGATAACTTTACTGTAGGCTGTTTATCACCTTATGATACCATAAACAAGCTATTTAGGTAGAACAGACACTGACAAGCAAAAGGGTAATAATGTTTTGATCTTTTGAATACTTGTGGGTAGAGTTGAAGAAAAAGCTGTATTTGTATCCGTCCAGTCTGCACCAACATTGTGAATGTGTAGAAGAGATCTGGGATCAGATTTTTGTCAAGATATGCTTGAATCTGATCCAGAGCCCAGAAGGACACAGGCAGTATTGAAAACCAAAAGGTGGATTTCCCAAATACTAACAAAATAATAAAAATTAACATTTTGATTTTCAGGAGCAAAACAGTAACAATGCAGTTACAGGAAAGAATCTGCAGAACTAAGCAGACACTAAATGCTTGCAAGTCAAATTTATGTATAAGATATGTAAGATGACTGTATATAAAATTACAGTAGCCTCATGTGCAAAGCTATAGTGGATGGAGAAATATGGAGCCTGAAAGTCACAAGTTCAAAACAATGTTACCATTTTGCTTGTCAGTGTAAAATATATTTATTGGAAACGACTTTAGAACACAAAAAAATTGAAAATATGCAAAACACTGCAGGAACATTTGTGGAGTCTCTGAATTTGTTCTGAGAAATAGTATCGCCTCCATCAGATCCTGCATACATGACCTCACATCTGATCTCATTATTTCCAGGCTAGAGAACGGCCTCTCTACACTAACTTGGGATGGGGACAAAGCGGTGACCACAGGGACAACATCTCTAAGAATGACAGGGTATAAAGGAATTGCCTCAGCCACAGTCAGTTTTGATGAATGGTTGAACTCTTCTACTTCTTTGAAAGCAGGTGAAAAATTTTGCTGAAATTTGTTTGCCATGGGAGCGTAATCTTTTCCCCTGGGGCAGCACTTTGCCTGCTCCATGTCATCAATTACATTCCTCATGTGATGAGACTGAAGATATGGGAGCAGTAAAACTGGCCGGATCCAATTCCTCTTGCTCTTTACACTGCATCGAACTAACTGTACCAACTAATTATATATTTTGGGAGTCGGAGTCGTTCCCTTTTATGACGACTCCGACTCCTGCAAAATAGGCTCCGATTCCACGACTCTGACTCCACAGCCCTGCCCACAACTTACATGGGAAGTGTAAGCCTGAAGAGACTGTGAAGAGTGAAAACGGCTTGCTGGGACAACACCTTTAAAGCACCATCTCTTTTGTGACAATGACAATTGACATTCCTACACTAATGTCAGCTTTGGAGAACAGAGAAATCACCGTGGATCCTATGGAATTGCAAAAGACGTTAAAGGGGTTGTCTCATTTCAGACAATGATGGCATTTCGCTAGGATATGCCATCAAAGTCTGATAGGTGCAGGTCCCAGAGGTGGGATCCAAATCTATCTCCTAAACGAGCCCCGAAATCTGTCCACTCTGAACAGAGAGGTGGTCGGGAATCTCCCATGGACATGTATTGGAGTTCCGATTACAGCCGAGTATCACTGCTCGGCTAAACTTGGAACTCCCATAGACATAAATTGGAACTCCCATTTATGTCTATGAGAGAGTCGCGACCACCTCTCCGTTCAGAACAGAGAGCTTTCGGGGCTGGTTTAGGAAATAGGTCCGGGTCCCAGACTTATCAGACATTGATGGCATATCCTAGTAATCAGGGGCGTAACTTTGGTTCAAAAAGTGGGGGGGACCTCTCGCCTTTTCACTCGCCGTCCCTTTCACTTCCCCTCCCGTCCCTTCTCTCCCCTCCTCTCCCTACAGTGAAGTGGCCCCCTCTAACCTAGCTAGGAGGTCTGAGGGAGCGCTGTGAGCCTCCCCAGCAAGTTCGGGCAGAGCCTGTGCACCATTTTTGGTGCAATCCGTAAGGTTATGATCTGCTCTCTAATTTCTGAAGTTTAGAGCCGGACTGGGACTTAAAAGCAGCCCTGGCAATGAAACCGAACCAGCCCCCCTACAATATTCCCCCTCTAGATGGAAATAAAAAACGTGCAATACAGCAAATTTTGCTTAACCCCTCCCATCCCCCCATCACTACTCCATTAAATTTGTTATACATACACCCGAATGAGGAAAATAAAAGAACCCAATCTTACTGTACCAATAGATATCACTTATGTCACATACTGTACCCCAAAATGTATTGTATTGCATTCCATACACCAGAAATGAATTATATTACACATGGGAGCCACAGAAATTACATTACTAACTGCACCTTAGAAATGAAATGCACATTGTACTCAAGAAATAATATAATTCCCTGTGCCCCAAAAAATGTATTATATGACACACACTGAACCCTAGAAATGAATTACATTACACACTGTAATTTAGAGATTACATTACACACTGTACCCCAGAGATTACATTACACCATATACCAGAGATTACATTACACACTGTACCCCAGAGATTACATTACACCATACACCAGAGATTACGTTACACACTGTACCCCAGAGATTACATTACTTACTATACCTCAGAGATGACCACATTGCACAGCTTACCCCAAAGATTACATTACTCACTATACCCCAGAGATTACCACATTGCACACCTTACCCCAAAGATTACATTACTCACTATACCCCAGAAATTACTACATTACACACCTTACCCCAAAGATTACATAACACTGTACCCCAGAGATTACATTACACTGTACCCTAGAGATTAGTTTACACACCGTACCCCAGATATTACTGCATTACTCAATATACCCCAGAGATTACTACATTACACACTGTACAACAGAGATTATTACACCATACCCCAAAGATTACTGCATTACCCACTGTACAACAGATATAACTGCATTATTTAACGTATCCCCAGAGATTACATTACACACGTAAAAAGTATTTTACTCCGTCCCCCCAGGATTATTACTTTACAAAATTACCCAAAGACTACTTAAAAAGGAACCCCCAAAAATGGTTTGTGTATATACATATTAGAACACAGAAACACAACCACTTGGGGTGTTTCACTACGTTTATTGGCCTGCAGTGCGTTTGCTTTTTGGAAATTTGGCGTGAAAGTAATTTTTCCGTGAGCAAACGACCTAGACCCCCAAAGGCAGTTTTCTCCCTCCTATCCTTTAGTGCGTTAGTGGGGAAAAAGCCCCGAAGAATATTTTGTAGGCGTGACAGCACACTGAAAATACTCAAGTAAAATCAGTGTAATCTAAACAACAACACTGTTTTTACATAGGACGCTGGTTCTTGTCACGGACGCCCCTGCGACCACTGTCCCGGGTCGCAGGCCGCCCCCCGCTCCAGGGGACCTCCGCCGCGGGTTGGGGGTCCCCCGGATTGGCCCCCCCGGCGCCACTTACCCCCCGGCCCTGCTCAGTCTGTGCCCCGGCTCCGGCGCGGGGCTCCCCCCTGGGGGGGTGCGCGCGGCGGGTTGATTTAAAGGGGATTCGCCGGAAATTGGTCATTGGGCACCCCCTTTTAATCCGCCTCTTCCTGGGGCCTCCCGGACCCCCTTTTATTTTTCCTGGAAAAAAGCTGCCCAGAGGTTTTTTTTCCTTACCGTGTACCGACCTTCTGCCTACTTTACCGACTACGAACCAGAGCCGCCTGTCCTGACCACCTCCTGCCCCGACACGGCCCCCTGCCGTTCCTTCCCTTCCCTTGGCCGCCCCCCCGCAGGAAAAGCCCCCCATGGTAGTGCCTGGGGGAAACCCCCGCCGCAGAAAGACCACCCCGGGCTTTGCGGTGGGCCTGGTGAATAGGGGACCCATTTAATTTCCCACTCCCGGGGGTGGGGGCTTCGTCATCGCCTGCGGGGTCCATGGATCCCCCTCCAGACCGTTAAAATGGGATCCGGCCAGGGATCCCCCCAAGGGTGCCCTTGCCAGGAGTTCCAGCATCACCCCCCGAGGTCAAGCAATCGCAACAGTTTGCGCAGCAGTAGAACCTCCTCCATGGTGCGAGCTCATCTCCGTTCAGCCAATCCCCCGCCTCTCCATTTGTTCCTGCCTAATTTTTCCCGGGGCTCCTGGGGAAAACCAAGCTTCGGTGCACTCCCATCCATTCCCGGGGTGACCCGAAACTATCGGGGGTTTTCATCACCCAATGCTCTATGCACGTGGAGCTGATGGGCCGGGGAACCAAGGTTTCGGGGCCCCCCCCAAACCGGTCGCCCGAAGGTGGGGCCTTTTTCCCCTTTTTGGGGTCGGGGCCCCCCCCCCCCCCCCCGGGAAAACCCCCCCTTTGGGGGCCTTTTTGGGGCTGGGACACCGTTTTTGGGACAAAAGGGGGTCGGGGCCCCGGGCCCGGGGAAAAAAAATTTTCCGAAACCCCTTTTTCCCTCGGGGTTTAAAGTTCCCCCGCCCCAAAAAGGGGGGGCTTCGAGGAAAAACCCCCCTTCCCCCTTTTTTTTTTTCCCCCCCCCTGAGGGACGGGGCCTCCTCAAAACCTAGGGGCCCAGGGGGTCCCTTTGGGGTTGGGGGGAAAAAAATTTTTAGGGGCGGGGTTTTAAACCCCAAAATTCCCCGTAGTTGGGGGGGCCCTTTGAATTTTTATTTTGGGGGCCGAGAGGGCCGCCCCCCCTTTTGGTGGTTCCCCCCCTTCCCCCCCTTTCAAGGAAGGGACCCCCTTTTCCCAAGGGGGAGTTTAAAAAGTTGCCCGCCAGCCCCCTTTCTCCGCATAAGGGAAATCCCTTCTAAGGGGGGCCCTTTGGGGGCCCCCCCCCTTTTCCTTTTCCGGGGCCCCTGGTAGGGGCCCCTCCCAACCGGTTTCTACGGAGAGGTGTTTCGGGGGTCCCCTTCGGGGGCAGTTGGTCCCCCCCGGGCTTTGCCTCCTTCCCCGACAGGAGGGGTTGCCCGGGGCAGCCCGCCCCGAAAATCTTTGGGAGAGGCCCGAGGTTCTCTGAGCGGGCCCAAGCCCGGAGAGTCCCTTTTGACCGCTCCGAAACCCCCCTTTAAACAGTCCTAGTTGCTATTTTTCCCGGCCGGGACCCATCCTTCGTCCCCGAGCCCCCGGGGGGCTAAAAAAACACCCTGCCCCGTGTTTCTTTGGACCCCCAAACCATTGAGGCCGGGAGGGTTTTTCGGTAAACCTAAAGGGGTTTTTCCCGGGGGGGCCCCCCCCGTCTCCCCGGGTGCGGTTCTTTTTGAAAAGAAAAGGGGGGAGGGGAAAAAAACCCCTTTTTAAACCCGGCCGTTTAAAAATTTTAGACCTACCCGGGGGTAAAGGGAACCAAGAACCCCACGGGAAAAAGGGGAAAAACCCCCCATTTGCCCGTTGCCCCTAAAACCTTTTTGAACCCCCCCCCGCAGGGGGGCCAAGATCTTCTCTAAGTGGACCTGAGGGGCCTCAATTGGTCCGAATCCCCAAGGGGGACGAATGGAAGACGGGGCCTTCACACCCGGGAGGGGATTTCATCCGGGATGCCCTTTGGGGCTGTGCAAGCCCCCCGTCTTTCAGGAGTTAGGAAGACGTCTTCAGGGGGCCCTCCCCAACCCCGTGGGGTTACCTTGATGACACCTGGTGTTCTCTCCTGACCTCGAACCCACCTTGCATGTCGTGGTACTGAGATCCCGGGGGAACCCCCTGTAGCCAAGCTGGGGAAATCCTCTTTTTTCAACATTCCGTTTCTGGGGTACTTTACTCGACCAAGGCCCCAGAGGGGTCCAACAAACATCTGCGGTTGCAGTGCCAGCCCCGTCGGCCCCGCGGGGAATCCGCGATCTTGGGCTTCGCAAAAACATCGCCATTCTTCCCCCTTCCCCGCGGGGCCCCATAGTAGCCCTCACCAAGAAAAACCAACCAGCAGCTTGGCCGGAGGCCGAGGGGGCGTTTTCCCAAGCTCAAATCCGCCTTCTCTACGGCCTTATCCCCTTTCACTCCGGGTTCCACAAACCCCTTTACCTGGGGGGATCCCCCATCTTGGGGAGCCGGAGCGTTCTTAGCAAAAAGGGCCCACGGGTAAGACAAAAAGTGCGGGCTTCTTCTCCAAACGTTCCGCGGCCCAGAAGAATTACACGATTGGCACCGGGCTACTAGCCTAAAAGGCCCGGGGAAATGGCGTTTTCTGCTGAGGGCCCCTTTTCCCATCCGTATCACTCGGGGCCCCAAAACCTCCAAATCTGCAAAAAAGGCTCGCACTTTAAACCCCCGCCGGGAGGTGGGCGCTTTCTTCTCCCGGTTCAATTTTTAGATCCACTTCAGGCCCCCAGAAGAATGGAAGTGATGCCCCCTCCCGTGCCTCCCACTGGTGGTGAAGATATTTTTGAGCATAATTCCTCCGAGCGCCTCTCTCGCGGCGCCCGTGGCCCCCCGGAAGGTTCCTCCGGAAGGACTTATGGCGTCCGCTTCCCAGAGTATCCCAAAAAAAGGGGACATTGCCATTGTGGCTGGTCATCCCGGCGCCCAAAACCTTTGCCTATATCCCGTTCTATTTTGGGGGCCAGAAGGAAAAGGATGTTAAAGGGTTGATTCTCTTTTTCCTTGCCCCCAACAAGACGCCCCTCCAAGCCCCGGAGGGCCAAATTCAGCCACTTCCCCTTCCCAGCAAAACCCTGGGCCAACATTTCGATGGATTTTAAACTGAACCCCTCCCCCGTTGGCAACCCCATTATTTGGGGGATTTCAGATCGCTTTTCCCAAAAAGGCGCATTTCGCCCATTTCCGGGCTGCCCTTGCCTCCCCCCGGCGAGCTATTCTTCCCCCTGGCCGGCTGCAGGGGTCCCCCAGCAAAACTCGGACCGGGGATTCAATTTTGGGTCCTTTTTCACCCCAACCAATTTAGTGAAACTCGATTCTCTTCTGGGTTTGAGACAACGGCCAGGGGGAGGGGTCAACAGGTTTGGATGTTTCCTTTTGTCATTTCGTCTCGGCACCCAAGAGATTGGGCCAATTTGCTGCCCTGGGAGTTTCTTAAACCCCTTGAGTCTGAGTCTGGGGGGCCCCCCCCCTTCACATCGTGTATGGCTTGCATCCCCCCCTCCTCCCCCTTGGTAACCCCTCCCAGGTTCCCCCGGGGGACCCTGTTCAAGACATAAGGCCAAACTGGCCCCAAACCCCTCTTCGCCCCCGCGTCCGATTCCGGCAAGAAGACTCCCCCCCGGTTTCCTCCGTGAAAAGGTGGGGTCTCTCTAGATATCCGCTTAAAGTGCGCTCACAAAAGGGGACCCCGTTTCCTGGGACCCTTTTTTGGGACAACCCCATCAACCCGGTAGTTACAAAATCCGGGCCCCCCCTTTCGATAAATTCCCCCCAAAGCTTTCTGTTCCCCCTTATTGAAAAACCCCTGGTCCTTAACCCTTTTTTTTTTCCCCGAAAGGCCCTCCCCCTCCGCTTGGCTGATGCGCCCAATGTCTTCGAGGTCAAGGGAAAATTTTGGGCTGGAAACTAGGGGAAAGCAACTTCCTGGTGGAGGAAAAGGGGGTTTTGGCCCCGAAAAGAGGCTTGGGAGCCCAGGAGAATATCCTGAAACCCCAGCCTCTTTCCCGGATTTTTCCCCCCCCCCCCCCCCTTCTAGTAAGAGAGGGGGCCAAGGGGGGGGGGGACTGTACGGCGCCCCGGCCCCCCGGGGGGGCGCCCCCCTGCCCCCCCAGCGGAGCCCCCTAGCAAGGGGTTCGGGGGCCCCCGTGCATCGGCCCCCCCGGGGCTCCTACCCCGGCCCCGGGTCTGCCTCGTGTCCGGCCCCGGGCGTGGCTCCGCCCCCAGGGGGGGGGCGCGCTCCCGGGAGGGTTTATTTAAAGGGGGAGTGCGCCGGAATTGTCATTGCGGGGCAGCCTTTATTTAAGTCCCGGGCCCCTCCGGCGGCCCCCCGCCCGGGTCCCGTGTATTTCCTAGGGAAAGCGTCCAAGAGTTCCCGTTTGCCTTACCGTGACCCCACCCTTCTGCCTACGTTTACCACACGAACCAAGCCGCCTGCCGACCACCCGGTCCCCCACTCGAGCCTGCCTGCCGTTCCCTTCCTTTCTTTGGCCCCCCCCCCCCCCCCGCGGCAAGCCCCCCGTGGTAGTGACCGGGGGGGGAACCCCGCAGCAGACATCCCGCTTGCGGGGGGCCCGGTGAAACCGGGGCCCACTAAAATTTTCCCCTCCTGGTGGGGTTTTTTTCGCATCGCCGCGGGGTCCCGGGATCCACCCCCGCCGATACAGTTTTTGAGGCAGATCCACATGAAAACCGCCCCCCCTTTTCAGCATTCAATCATTTGCTGAATGTACCCCTTAAGTAGTTCAACCAAAGGGGGGCGTCTGCACTCTGCTATATGGTGGGTGTTTTTGAAGTACGCGTGGCCGTGCACACTTCAAAAAAGCTGCGGGGTGGCCCCTTCATTTCATTTTCCCCGTCGTGTAAGTCGGGAAGAAGTGGAGGCAAATCACATGGGTGTCAGCAAAAAAACATTCACAACAGTACATACCACCATGCACACACAACGCCTAGTGCCCTTGTCCCCTCCTTACCTTCTCTTGTAGTCTGGTGTAGTTGGCTTGGGCAGGAGTTCCCTTCTTCTCTAAAGAGGGCTAGCAGGGGAAGTGGTATACAATGGAGGGAAAGATACAGCCCCAGATACAGAGTGTGCTGGACTGTGATCACTTCTATTGGTGAAGCAGCCTCTGCTGACTCCTGCTCTACCAATCAGCGCTGCCCCTCACTCTGCACTGACACTGGAGGCTGCCCCCCTACTCTGTCCCCCCAAGAGCACAGAAATATGGAGGAAAAGGGGTTTTACTTCTTCCTCCTCTGTGCTCTGCTCCCCCCCACTTCCCGTATTCTCATGCTTTCAAATTTGGTTTTTTTTTTTTGTAGTGGCTAAAAAGGGGGGGGGACCGCCCCCCCCCAAAAAAAGGTTGGGGGGAACCGTCCCCCACCCAGAAAAAAGTGGGGGGACGAGTCCCCTCCGTACCCCCCTAAAGTTACACCTATGCTAGTAATATAGTATCGTTGTTTGAAGTGAGACAACCCCTAAAATTGCTGGACCTTTATTTCAAATAATCAAGCATGGCACATTTTTTTCATTGTCAGATTATTAGGTGCCAAGTTTCTGGATTAAAACTGAAAAATTTAAAAAAAAGGGTTGAAAAAAAATGTTTGAAAAAATTTTTTTTTCTCATTTGTATTTTCCAGGCCATTTGACAAATCTTTAGCTGACTTCTGGATGCCTGTAGACTGTACTTTGGGAAAAAAAGGGAGAAACGTTGTAATGCTTTTGTCCCAAATCCCGATTTTTCAACCATTTCTGCCACCCCTTTGGGCCCAAGGTGAAACACGGGTTTAGTTTAAAATTTCCTGGCCTTTCTTTCTGTAGATATTCATCTACCAAATGGGGTTTTGGTATTTTAAATTTATCTTCTTGATTAAAGTAGCGTACGGGGAATATAGGGGCACAGTGGATCCCCTCCTTAACTATTGCTTTTGTAAATTTATACACAGCCATTTCCCATTTGTTTCCGTTTTTTTTTCATTAGCCAATTCCCGGGATAAAAATTCACATTAAATTTTTTTTTTTTAAACCAATGATGAATAAATTAAACCAAAATGAAAAACCCTTTAAATAACCAAATTTTCTTTTTCATTTTCCACCCGTTTTTCCCCCAGAAAAAAGGGAAAGCGGAAACTTTTTGAAAACTTCTTTGTGCCGAAAGGCCTTCCCGTAAATTTTCATTTAGTCCCTGATATTTGATTTTAAATAATTTTAAAATTTAATTATCCAGCATGATCAAGCATGTCTTATTAATAATGATGGGGCGAGGAACAGTGTCAGCCCCTTTTTCCTTTTTTTTTAAATTTTGAAGACTTTTTAAAATATGTTTTTTTAAAAAAAAAATTTTTTTATTATTTTTAAATTTTTTCATTAAAGGGGGGAAAAATTTAAGGTTTTGAATACTGCCAAATTTTGCCCCACCTCTTTCTGGGCCCCCAGTTTTTTAAAAGGGGAAACCTCTGGGGGAAAATTCAAGCAATTTTATATAAAAGCGGGAAAATGTAAATAGAGGGGAAAAAAGCTTACTCTGTAAAAATTTATAAAATTGTTGTTTTTTGGAGCATGATTTCTAAAGTAAAAAGTAAAAAGTAAATCCTTAAAAAGGGAAACCTTTTTTAAAATAGGACAGTGGAAGTTTTTGCTTCCCCGCCCACATACATGATTGAACCCCCCCCTTTGAAATTGGGGCATGTACAGGGGAAAAATTTCCCACCCGGGGAAAGGGGGCAGGGTAATCGGTACTTTCATGTTCTCTTTTAGGGTTTTCTCTGAGTTTTGTTTTTGTTTTTTTACTCAAAAAACCCCGCTCAAATATTATAAACCTATATATCACAGAGCTCAACTTCTCGCCCTTTATCATATCTTGTTCTCACATAGAGAAGCATAAACTGCTTGAAAGGTTCACTTCAAATCCTTGAGCTAGTAGGGATGTTCTGCCCCATAAAAAAGGTTTTAGCTCTGTTTTGGAAACAATACATGACAATGCTCTGTGACTTTCCCACCGGGAACTATACATTGTAAAAAAGGGGTGTGGTTTAAATTCACTGACAGCAGTTTTGGGGCCTTTTACCGGCACAGGAAACAAACCCCGGGCCCGGTTTTAAATCCGACCGGTTTTAAGTCCTTTTTTTTGTGCCGTGCAAGTAGAATGTTTTTCAGGCGGCCGGTGGTCTGAAAAACAGCCGACCAGAAAACCCGGAGTGGGGGCCGCTGCACGGGTTTTCCATAGAGCACCAGGTAAAATTTTGGGCGGAGGGTTTTTTCCCGGGAGGGTTTTGCAAAACCGAAAACCCGTCTCAAAAACCCGGGCCGAAAACCAAATTGCCATGGGGCCCAAGGGCCCTAATGGTATGTCCCCAATCTTTGGGGAAATGCATTTCAAAACCCAAATTTTGCGCTTTAATGTGGGCGAAATGCGCACCGCAATTACGGTAATTCATAGCTGTCATAGAGAACTATAAATTATGCCTTGTCTCCCCCGGCGTAAACTCCGATCGTACGCCCAGGGAGAAAAGTGACAGGCCACTTCTTTGCGGCGCTGATAATGGAGGTGAATGTCCTTGTAAGTATGCGCTGATCAACGTGTGCTTCCAAAACACACGGCGTACTGCGGCGCATACACAGATGATTTTATAGGGCAATCCACTTTTTATATTTTATGTTCGGTGATTTCTTAAAAAAAAGATTAGTGACAAAAGTTCATTCCTGGGACTGCTGTTTAGACTAAATATTTTTCCTCTGGTGTTCTCAATAAAACTGAAATGCCTTGAGGGTGAAGTTTTCATCTGTCAGTATTATTAATTCTGTAAAGTTAAATGCTAATGATATTTTTTTTCTCCCAGGTGATATATTTTATGCACATCTTTTAAATTTGTTTAATCTAGAATATATTATACGCAAGAGATGGAAAAAGAAATCGACCCAACACGAAACTGAGTGACATTTTTTCAGTTACTCAAAAATTCCTGCAGCATCCTTCATGCAGTTTTTGTTCGTTTTTTTTCCTTCCCTATGAGAAACAAGCATGTATTTTTTACTGGCATTTTTAAATGACCTTTATTTTTAAGTTGACATGGTAGGGCACATTTATTAAAGGGGTTGTCTACTTTATAATGTCTTTGTATTGTATTTACTTAGTATGTGTATAATAGGGAACCACGCAATTTTCTAATACACATGTATAAATCTGTTAGTAAAAAGTATAAAGCACAAGCGCCAAAATACGTGAGAGCTGCTGAAAAAATGTCAAGGGATTACTATGCCTGTTTCCTAAACTTTAATTACCAATTATACATAAAAACAAATGACACCAGCGCTAACTCTTCTATATATCTCCCAACTCAATGTAGCAATTTTCCAGAAAATAGAATAGCTCAATATTCACTATTGTTTTAAGCAATAGTGGTTAATCCACAATCAGCTCTTCAGGGCTGCTGAAGGAAGTCGTGAGTTCTTCCGAAACGCGTTGCTATTTTTGTAAAGGCCTCTGTAGTCTAGGTAACGTCACCTTAGCCTGCCTGCTAGTTTCTACGTGTTGGAGACCTGAGCGCTGCCGGCCAGAGCGCTTGGTTAATTCAAACACGAACGTTCCTTACTTTGTCAGTGAAGTGGATCGCTGTGGATATCGTACTATCGGATGCAGTTTACAGAATGAGCTTTTAGGTATGTTCAAGGCAGTTCCTAGGCTAAATTTCACTCAGGGCGAGGTGAGGAAATTTGCCCCCCCCCCCCATCCTCCTCCGCATCCCCGGTAACACAGTGCGCCACTATTGCGACACATTGCATCACCATAAACCAAAGCCAAAAGATACAAAAATATTAACAACAATATGCAAAATATAAAACTACTAAATAATAGTCATACAGTTATCAAATAACACCGCTACACCAACCAGAATCCCAATACCACTAAGACCACATGTCACTAACACACAGTGACCGAATAATACCACAACACCATGACCACATATCACCACCATATAGTGACTGAATAATACAAACTGACAATTACTGAATGCAAACCATTATACTACAACCAATATTACCAGCATACAGTGACCATACAGTGTGGATACCAGCTGTACACAGGCTCTGCAGACATATAAATGATTACAGAAAAGTTATATCTAGTGACTCACAGGAGACGTCTCTGAAGAGTTGGTCTCTTTCTTTATAAAACAGCCGAGCAGAGTCAGGGGCCATCCTCCGGGCGGGTGAGGCGGGCGGTCACGGCGACCCACTCGGAGTGGAGCCTCGGCGCCCCGAGCGATCGCCCGTCTCGCCCACCCCTTGTAACGACCCTGGGTATGTTGCAAGTGTTCTTGTAATCTTTTGGTGCTTTTATGTGTATCGTAAAATGACCTTCCGTTGTGAGATACGGAGTTGATTGGGATAGAAGAGCTGATTGTCGATGAACCACTATTCGATCAGGTGTTTACTATTGCTTAAATCAAAATTGCTATATTGAGTTGGGAGATATATAGAAGAGTTAGCGCTGGTGTCATTTGTTTTTACGTATAATTTATAAATAATTCTGCTCTTCTGCCTTGCTTATACCCTGTTTTCCCGAAAATAAGACAGTGTCTTATATTAATGTTTGCTCTTAAAGATGAGCTAAGACTCCTTTTTAGGGGATGTTTTATATTTCTGTGAACAATAATTCACATTTATTGTTGAACCAAAAATCAACATGTATTAATATACTATAGTGATTTCATCACAAACATCAGCATAAGCAGCCAAACTCTGAATTGCATAAACAAAGTGCACCATGTCTTATTTTCGGGGGTGTCTTATTTTTGGGGAAACAGGGTACCAGTGTAGTAGGCCCCTATCTAGAAAATAAAGGATGGTATATCCCACATTTCTTTCCATATTAATGGCTTCCACGGAGTAACTTTATGGACAAAACCATCAAGTGACCACCACACACACGTCATGTAACGTCTGGTAACCGTTACATAGTTAATACAGTTGGAAAAAGGTAAATGTCCATTGAGTTCAACCAAGGGTGGAGTAGTAGTATATTGAGGAGCAGAACTTCTCCAGTAATACTGTCTCCAGCAGCGTCTGTCAATCTCTGTGGAGAAGCCACTGCACATTTCATCCCATTTTTCAGCTTTTTTTTTTTACAGTTAACTTTATTAACAACATAACATCAGCTAGAGAAACAGCAGTTATACAAGTAAATGAGGTAGCTGGAATAACCATATTCAGTGGCGGAACTACCGCCGTAGCAGCTGCGGCCTCGGCCCTAAGTGTTTAGAGGCAGGTCCTGGGAATTGAGGGCAATTGCGCTGAATTCCCAGGTCTGCGCGGTCAAATTAACCATTTAAGCGTCCTCGTAAAGAGCACACAGTTAAAACCCTTATCGGAGCAGAGTGCCGTCGGTGCCCTGCCCTGCTATTCAGCCTAGTAGCCTAAGGCCTTAAGCCTTAGACCTATCAGGCATCAGACATGAGTCCTGACATCAGATCACCTACGCCGGGCTTCATTTGGAGAAGCTGGCCTGCTGCTCATCTGGGGAATGTGGAGAAGTGAATAAATTTTTTTTTTAATAATTGGGTCATACCTAGATGGGGCCTATCCACCTACCTAGGTGGTGCCTACAAAATCTGTCTGGGGCCTACCTACCTACCTGGGTTCTGACTACATACCTAACTTGGGCCTGCCTGCCACCTACATACCTAACTGAAGCCTACCTATCTTGACCTACCTACCTTGGGCCTACCAATCTACCTACATTAGGCCTTCTAAACTTCCTTTCTGGGGCCTTACGGCCCGGGTAGCCCATTCGGCCTGACAACCATCCCAAGAAAAGCTGATCTGGACTAAGTGTTGTTTTTTTTTTTATCTAAACAAGGGACCAAAACTAGTACCAATTTTATCTTCTAAACAAGTTATCAGTTTAGTGATAGAGATTTTATTCCCTGAGAACTGTGAAGAACTGATACAAGAAAGTATATTCAAATTGTCCAACGTAGCTTTTTACAAATAATAGTGGTCTTTGCTGAAACCGGAATAGCATTCTACATTTATGCAAGACATTTGGAGCTCTGTATTAAAAAAAACCCCATAGCTCTGTCCTCAATAAAGACAAAGAAAAAATTTAGACAGATTTGTTTTTATGTGTTTAAATTTAAAAGAGTTGTCCACTGGAAAAAAAAATATATGTTTCACATAGTTAGACACTTTTGCAATATACTTTCATAATATTTTCTGCAGCCTTTTTACTGTCCTATATCAGCTGTTTGATGAGCTCAGTAGTTCTGTGTGTACCGAGATAGGCAACACCCAGGGGCGTCGCTAGGCAGTATCATTCGGGGCAGAAGCCCCGGATGTAAAGCCTTCTGCCCCGAATGAATAGTCTCCTAACTCTCTCTGCTCGCTGCAGTGAGAAAGCTCCGCCCACCTCCAGAGCCTCAGAAACTCTCAGGGAGCAGTGGAGAGCAGCCCCTCGTCTTCTGTGCTCCCTGCACAGCCCTCCCCGGAGCTACAGCACCGCGACAGCAAGGTTCCCTGCCTGCTTCTGACGGCTCCTGCAGCAGATCGTCGGCCTCATCACTATGGAAACCAAACGAGTTTTGGTTTCCTCAAGTCTTCCAGAGCTGCCTAAACAGCCCAGGAGCTTCTAGGCCCCCAGTGACCCTGCATAAGGTATGTCGAGGCAGGATGGAGCGCTATGCCCCCACCTCACATGTCTATGCTCATATACTGGACCTGTGTCACAGAGGTACAGTTTTATTAGTATATACACTCACCAGCCACTTTTTTGGGTTTACACCATGTAGAAAATGGGTTGGACCCTCTTTTGCCTTCAAACTGCCTCAATTCTTCGTGGCATAGATTAAACAAGGTGTTGCAACGATGCTCAATTGGTACCAAGGGCCCAAAGAGTGCCAGAAAAATTTCCCCACACCATGACACCACCCCCACCAGCCTGAACCTTTTGATACAAGGCAGGATGGATCCATGCTTTCATGTTGTTGACGCCAAATTCTGACCCTACCATCCGAATGTCGCAGAAAGAAATCGAGATCATCAGACCAGGCAACGTTTTTTTCCAATCTTCTACTGTCCAATTTCGATGAGCTTGGGCAAATTGGGGCCTCATTTTCCCTGTTCTTAGCTGAAAGGAGTGGCACCCGGTTGTGGTCTTTTGGTGCTGTAGCCCATCTGCCTCAAAGTTCGCCGTACTGTGCGTTCAGAGATGCTCTTCTGCCTACCTTGGTTGTAAGGGTGGCTATTTGAGTCACTGTTGCCTTTCTATCAGCTCGAACCAGTCTGCCCATTCTCCTTTGACCTCTGGCATCAACAAGGCATTTCCGCCCACAGGACTGCCGCTCACTGGATGTTTTTTCTTTTTTTCGGCCCAAATTCTCTGTAAACCCTAGAGATGGTTGTGCGTGAAAATCCCAGGAGATCAGCAGTTTCTGAAATACTCAGACCAGCCCTTCTGGCACCAACAACCATGCCACGTTCAAAGGCACTCAAATCACCTTTCTTCCCCATACTGATGCTCGGTTTGAACTGCAGGAGATTTTTGACCATGTCTACATGCCTAAATGCACTGAGTTGCCGCCATGTGATTGGCTGATTAGAAATTAAGTGTTAACGAGCAGTTGGACAGGTGTACCTAATAAAGTGGCCGGTGAGTGCATATACTGTAATATACACACAGGGACAGTATATACACAAATGTAACACACAGGTAAATACTGGACATGTGTATATACTGTTCCTGTGTGTATATTACAGTATATATATATATATATATATATACTCACACATACACACACGTGTACTTCACACAGTCACAGTATATACATGTATTACTTATCTGGGTGTTACATTTGAGTATATACTGTCCCTGTGTGAAGTACATGTGTGTTTATGTGTGTGTATATATATATATATATATATATATATATTGGTGTAGTGTGTATATAAATATATATATACTGTAATATACACACAGGAACAGTATATACACAAATGTAACACACAGGTAAATACTGGACATGTGTATATACTGTTTCCTGTGTGTATATTACAGTATATATATTTATATACACACTACACCCACTATATATATATATATATATTATATAAAATATATATATATTTTATATATATTAATACACACATAACACACACGTGTACTTCACACAGGGACAGTATATACTCAAATGTAACACCCAGATAAGTAATACATGTATATACTGTGCCTGTGTGAAGTACACGTGTGTGTATGTGTGTGTGTGTGTATGTGTGTATATATATATATATATATATATATATACACACTGTAAATATACACACAGGAACAGTATATACACATGTCCAGTATTTACCTGTGTGTTACATTTGTGTATATACTGTTCCTGTGTGTAACAGCTGGGTAGGGGCCATCTGCAGTGAGATAAGTCTGATGTATTAAAGTGGTCAAGCAAATAATAAGTGTAAAAAAAAAACAAATAAAAAAAAACACACATATAACCTTTTCCCCATTACAAATGCTTGTGAATGAAAAATTTTAAAAAAAAAAAATACACATATTTGCATCACTGTGGGGCGTATAAACCCTGTGTTATAAAACTGGGTATTTTTACCCCTCCATGAACACTGCTACAAATTTTTTGTTTTAAAAAAAAAAACCATTTTTTGTTCATCCCACTGAACAAGAAATTGAATAAAAAGCAATCAAAAGTCCCATGAGCCTCAGTACAGTACCAATGAAAAAAAGTTATGGCTATTAGAATGGTATTAATTGGGTATTTCGGTAATCGTGTTTATGCCCCACAGTAAGTGCTGTAAAAAAAAATTAAAAAAACACTACCAGGGTTTTTTATACACTTTGGGCCCCATAAAGTTTGGAATACAAGGGGGTCAAAAACATATATTGCCCAAAAATGGTACAGTAAAAATGTCTGCTCATCCTGCACAAAATAAGCCTTTACACGGCTCTATCAACATAAATGAAAAAAAAGAGTTATAGATGAAAAAATAAAAAAAATGGAAATCAGCTGTGTCAGTTAGGAGTTAAACTACATCACCACATATACCGTATTGTTCAGACTATAAGAGGCACTTTTGTGCCCCCAAATTTGGGAAGAAAAATGAGGGTGCAACCTATATTTTGAATCCAGCAGGAGTTAGGAGTGGGATAATGCTGTAGGCCGTGGGCTGGGAGGATGGGGTATGTTGTCTGAGAGACCATCAGCAATGGAGTCAAGAGCAGAGTCTCTGCTGCTGGAAGCTAGCGGCGGGGTTTAATTATCCCCTTCATGCATATGGATGTGCCTGAACATCTAAATGGCATGAAGGATATATAAAGCAGGCTCACACGCTGAGCCCACTCTATGCATGGCAGACAGCGACTGTTCCTTACACTCGCTGCTAACAAAGCGCCCGTGACCCGAATGTTTTAAGACACTAGCAACGCCCCTGGCAACACCACTGTGTTAATCCCAGAAGATCGTGTGACCAGAGGTTTTTTGTTTTGTTTTGAGTGTCATCTGTGAAGCCACACCTCTTTAGTCCAAGGGGCATGCATTGAGACTAAGGTTTATGAGGAGAAAGACAAAGCAGAGCAACGAATCCTGGGGCTTGTAGTTTAACAAGGCAAAGGGAAATTTAAAAACAAAAAGAAAAAGTGGATAGACGCTCACCAGGGTCTCCTGCAGCTTGAGGTTCAACCACTGATCCTTCCACACACGGTGCTACGGAAATGGGTGTCCGGCTGGAGACGCCCGATGATGATAGGTATGATGAAACAGGGCTTGTTCCGGCACTCGTGCTCCAGATATAATCCAAAATAAAATCCAAATAGGAAAACGCACTTTATAGAGGTAGTTAAAAACAAATTAAAAATACATAGCCACAAACCTTCCTTGACATGGATTTTTCTTGTTTTGAGTAAATGTCAATCTTGAAAAATTTAGAGCAGATTCAGGAAAACTGTGTAAAAGAAAAAAATGTCTTTGCTGTCCATAGAAACCCCAACCCACAGTGCAGTTTTAATTTTTGGAGAGCACAGTAAAAAATGAAATCTGCCCCATGATTACTTACAACAACAAAAAAGGTTTCAGATAGATTAATAAATATCCCGCATTATCTTTAAGGGGGTTGTCTGGCGAACACAAAAAAATGAAATTAATTTCAAATAACTTGCTTGAGTCTTCATTCACCTCTCTATAATGTTCTCTGTGCTAATCTGTGTTTACCCATGCGGTATCTAGCCTGCCATCTCTGCAGCAGGCTGAGCAGTATCATTTCCAGTTTAAAAGCTTAAATTTCCCTTTGTATGATGAAACAGGGCTTGTTCTGGCACTCGTGCTCCAGATATAATCCAAATATAATCCAAATAGGAAAAACGCACTTATTGAGGGTAGTTAAAAAACAAATTAAAATAACATAGCCACAAACTTTACGTGTTTCGAGCCACCATCAGGGCTCTTAATCGTAACATGCATAGAGCTATGAGGAAACCTCTTAAATACCCCTCCCAGGAGACACACACAAAAAAAAACAAAAAAAAAACTGCACCTGAAAATTAACCCTTAGAAAACATATCAAAAATATCAAACGTGTGTGTTGAAAAATAAAATGCACAGGGAAAAAAATAAACATATCTAAAAAGAATAAACAAATATAATACTTAAAATCAAACAAAGAATAATGAGAAGGAGGATAGTATAAATACAAAAGACCCGTCTATAATTGAGTCCCTGCGGATAACGTGTGTCGAGGGTGAGGATCCAGTATGCCTCACGATTGGTAAGAAATCTCCTTCAGTCACCCCCCCGGCGGGTCTATTAACCCTCCTAATGCTCTGACTCTGAAGAAATCCAAACTACTTTGGTGTGCCTCCTTAAAAATGCCTGGCGGCTCCAGAAAGATTCTTTACATCGGATTTTTTTATGTCTTGGACATTTTCCCCTGATTCTAAATGTGCAAAGTTTCCGTAGTACAAACCAATGTATTGCAAATTGCAATGTTCACACCATATCATATAGACAACGTATGTGGTGTGACAATTCAGGAAAACTATGATAGGATAAGTTTTACCTGTAGCTAGAGAGGTGAAGTTATTACTCCTTAACCATATACTTGCACAAAAATGCACTTACTCGTGCCACTTTAAAAAGAACCAGTGAAGTCAGCCATCGAGGCTTACGTTGTGTATTGCAGAAAAAAAGAGGCTAGGGGATACCACATTCCCAATAGTTCGTGGTCTAGATGCAACGAATTTGCACCCATCCTTAAGTATCGTCCTTAAAATAGGATTAACTTTAAGTATCGGCAGATATTTCCGTACTATATTTGTGCCCTGTCATATTGGCAAATAATTGAGTGGTGAAAAAAAGGGAATGTTTGTGTTGTATGGTACCAGAATTTTTAGAGCTGTGTAGGAGGATGTCCTTTCCATATCCTTTACTTTATTAAACAGCTCTGTGATAACCCAAAGGGCCCTTATATTCCCTCTCTTTCAACCTATGTGAAATGGCTAGGGGTCTCCCTTTCTAGTTTCCTCCACTCTGCTGCAGTTCCTCTTAGCCCTAACAAACTCGCCAACGGGCAAATTATTTATGATATGCCTAGGATGACAGCTGGAAGCACACAACAAACCATTGCCCGAGATAGGTTTTCGCAGAAGGGTTCACCACATAATATGGATCATAATATAAACGCACAAACCTCTTCCCAGAGACCTGATTTTTCTTTCTCCTTTTGATAATTTATTGACCGGAGAAATAGGCACAGCAGATATTTGGGCCTGAGGGCGTGGGTGCAAGAACAGGAAAATCTGGATCTTAGACAGCATATGTTTGAGTTGGAGAAGTTTTGTCTAAACAATTAAAACTTGGTGGGACCGTACAACCTTACAGACCTATCTGGAAAAGGGAACATGATCCCAGGGGTCCCCGGGACTCAACAAATTTCCCACGTTCTTCTGTGAACAGACTTTTATTGATCGCTGGAATGACACCCTCAGTTGTTGCTCGTTGAAACTCATGCACCTTATAATTAAAACATGAACAAAAAGGCATTATCTGCATTAGAGATTAATCTACAGGAAATAAATCAGTCCATTGCACCTTATAAAGATGATCCACTTTTTGACCAGATGAATGTTAAAATAAAAACCAACTTGGCCAAATTAGAGGATATGATCACCTCGGTCAAACAAACGAAGTATGATCGAGATCGTCTTGATTATGCCCAAGGCAAGGTGTTAAGTGGCAACAGGATAATGGGGAATAAGGACTTGCCCAAATCCATACTGAGGAAACAAAAGCATAAAAGACGCAATGGGGAGAGTTTCCTTTTTTTCCTATATATGGCGACAGACAGAGACTTATACTGTTTAGTCTGATTCAGATGGACTTACCAATTCACGTGATGATTTGACAACTGGTGATATGTCTCAGTCATCTGGGCCCCCAAAAAACGGGGGTGGTGTACGGGGAAACCCACGTCCACCAAACGCGTTCGGCGGGCGGGTAGGAGACACAAGAGGTCCTCCCCCACAAACAGGGTACCAGATGAGACATTACCCGAGACACCCTAATAAATTTGAATAATGGGGTTGAGTCTACTGTTTCTTGCCCCTGTATTAAATTTATTGCATGTGTACTTAGTACAGATCAAGTTAATGTTTTGAGTAAAGGATTAAACTATGTTCCTTCGGTAGATTTCAACCTCTTTAATACGATTAAGGATGTCAATCGTTTTGTGAGATTACTCACTGTCAAGAAACATTTTTTTACAGAGGATACACAGGGAATTGTTGATGATAGGGGGGAGCTGCAAACTCAGGATTATTTCAGAGAGGCTTGAATTTTGCTGAACAGAGGTCTATCCTCATGCTTGAGAGCCTTCATGACGATTTGCCAGAAACAGCCAATGTGGGGGTGGAAGATGTTAACTTACAATGCATTAAAAATACGGATTTTTATACCGTCTACTCCAGAGCTAAGGTGATGGACGATTTACAGTCATTGGTGGAATTAGAACTAAGGGATTTGTATCTCAGTAAAACCCACCATCTCAAAAAAATCTGACTAAAAAAGAGAATAGAGCTCTTATGGGTTGCGGGATAATCCGTACGTTGTTTTTACGCCCGTCAGATAAGGGTAGTCTGGTAGTTGTTTTAGGGCAGTGATCTTTATTCCGTGAAATTAATAATATGTGGATGATGCTAGTGTATATAGGAAAACTTTCTGCAGATCCTATCAAGTTGTTCTCAAGGCAATTGGATAGATTACTGGAGGAGGGCGTTGCAAATTTGGGGTGATTACATTGAAAACAGAAAGACAGTATGTTGATTTAAAATTTCCAAAGACACCTATTTTTCATGCCTTTCCAAAGGCACATAAAGGAGTTTTTCCCCCCTCCCCTTCGCCCCATTATCTCAGGTATAGGATCTATTTTTGAACATCTCAGTGATTGGTTAGATCGCCACCTCCAACCCCTGGTTTTTCGATCACCTTGTCATCTTAAGGATTCCAGGGATGTTCTTATCATGCTGGACAAAATTTGTTGGAAGGCCTCCGTCATGTGGGTCTCCCGTGATATAGTCTCTTTGTACACTTCTATCCCAAAAATCCCTGGGCCCCTTCAGGCATTTATCCTGTCAATTGACAAATATACGAAGTATGAGGATGGTCTGAAAAAAATTCATTTTTTATGGGCTACCGAATTTCTTTTAGAACATAATTACTTTCAGTTTGAACAAAAAAAATTTTCTTCAAATCCAGGGATGCCCATGGGCTCCTGCTTTCCCCATCATGGCCAAATATATTTGTGTCATGGTGGGAGGGAGAAGTACATTTAAATTTTGGGTTTAAAAATGTTTTTGCAGAAGACATTTTTCTAATTTCTCCAGGTACATAGATGATACCTTTTCTGATATGGCAGGGATTTACCCACTTCAATCCCCAAATTCTTGGAGTATATAAATAAAAACCAGGAGAATCTCAAATTTTTCATATGAGCTTCAGGAGAATACCATCACTTTTTGGATTTAAATTGACAGGAGATGTGGTTAGTGGTAAGATTCATTCTTGTTCCTATAGAAAACCTATCTCGGGCAATGGTTTGTTTTTGTGCTTCCAGCTGTCATCCTAGGCATTATCATAAATAATTTGCCCGGGTTGGGGGAGTTTGTTAGGGCTAAGAGGAACTGCAGCAGAGTGGAGGATCTAGAAAGGGAGGGCAATAAACCATTTCACATAGGTTGAAAGAGAGGGACTATAAGCCATGGTTGATACACAGAGCTGTTAGTAAAGTTAAGGATAGGGAAAGGGACATCCCCCCTACACAGCTCTAAAAATTTGGTACCTTTCAACACAAACATTCCCTTTTCTTCACCATCAATTTAGTTGCCATATGAACAGGTCACAAATATAGTACGGAAATATCTGCCGATACTTAAAGTAGTCCTATTTTAAGGACGTACTTAAGGATGGGTGCAAATTCGTTGCATCTAGACCACGAACATTGGGAATGTGGTATCCCCCAGCCTTTTTTGTTTCTGCCAATGCAACAACGTAAGCCTCGATGGCTAGAACTTCACTGGTTCTTTTAAATGTGGCAAATTTGGTGCAGTGTGTGCAAGTATATGGTTAAGAGTAATAACTTCACCTCTCTAGCTACAGGTAAAAACTTATCCTATCAAAAGTTTCCCCGAATTGTCACACCCCCATAACATTGTCTATATGATATGGTGTGAACATTGCAATTTGCAATACATTGGTTGTACTAAAGAGATCTTTGCACATTAGGGAAACAGGGAAACATGTCCATGACATAAAACATCCGGATGTAAAGGGAAACTTTCTGGAGCCGCAGGAATTTTAAAGGAGGCACACCAATGTAGTTTGGATTTCTTCAGAGTCAGAGCATTAGAGAGGGTTAATAGACCCGCACGGGGGGTGATGGAGGAGATTTTCTTACCAATGTGAGGCATTATGGATCCTCACCCTCGACACCGTTATCCGCAGGGACTCAATTATAGATCGGATCTTTTGTATTTTATACTAGTCCTCTTCTCATTATTCTTTGTTTGATGTAGTATTATATTTGTTTATTCTTTTTTAGATATGTTATTTTTCCATGTGCATTATATTGTTCAACACACGTTTGATTTTTTGATATGTTACTAAGGGTTAATTTTCAGGTGCAGTTTTTTTTTTGTTTTTTTTTTGTGTGTGTCTCCTGGGAGGGGTATTTAAGAGGTTTCCTCATAGCTCTATGCATGTTACGATTAAGAACCCTGATGGTGGCTCGAAACACGTAAAGTTTGTGGCTATGTATTTTTAATTTGTTTTTAACTACCTCAATAAAGTGCGTTTTTCCTATTGGATTATATTTGGATTTATATATGGAGCACGAGTGCCAGAAACAGCCCTGTTTCATCCTACAAAGTGAAATTTAAGCTGTTAAACTGGAAAATGATACTGCTCGCCTGCTGCATGAGATGGCAGGGCTAGATACCGCATGGGTAAACACAGATTAGCACAGAGAACATTATAGAGAGGTGAATGAAGACTCAAGCAAGTTATTTGAAATTAATTTCATTTTTTTGTGTTCGCCAGACAACCCCCTTTAAAGATAATGCGGGATATTTATTAATCTATCTGAAACCTTTTTTGTTGTTGTAAGTAATCATGGGGCAGATTTAATTTTTTACTGTGCTCTCCAAAAATTAAAACTGCACTGTGGTTGGTTGCTATGGACAGCAAAGACATTTTTTTCTTTTACACAGTTTTCCTGAATCTGCTCTAAAATTTTTCAAGATTGACATTTACTTAAAACAAGAAAAATCCATGTCAAGGAAGGTTTGTAATTCACTATGGCTTATTCCTGAGTTATGCTATCGGTACAATTTTGAAATTATTATAAAGTGAAATTAGGAGAAACTAGAACAGCTAACAGCATGGAAATAAAAAAAAGGAAATTAAATTGTGCTGTTAGGGCTGGGACTGTGTTACATATGTATGAATGGGGCTGCACCAGAATTCTGGCCTCAAAAAGCTGTAGTAGACCAGTTCTATAGATGTATGAACAGGTGCGCTACAAACTTTGGCAAAGTTTTGGAGCGTTCTGGGGGAGTGTCGCACCACATTAGTAGAAGTAGACACATTTATGATTCTTTGACGTCAAACCTAGGCGCAGACAAGTTAGAACAGCCAGACCAAGTTAAAGGTGGTCTGTCTGAGCCTGAGTTGTCAGATTGCCACTAGACTGCGCCTGTATGTATGACCTGCAGAAGAACAGGTTCATACATTCTGGTGCAATCTACACTGCCATAAAGCTATTTTGAACTGGTCTGTCAGCACCAGAATTCATACCACAAATCCAAACCCTCACACCTGCCTGCTGCCTCCACCTGAACAATATCTCTCGAATCCGCTCATTCCTTGACTTCAATACTACAAAAATGCTAGTCAATGACCTTGTCATCTCCCACCTGGACTGCTGCAATATCCTTCTCTGTGGCCTCCCGTCTAGTATTATTATTTTTTATTATTATTATTTATTTTAGAGTGCCATTGATTCCAGGGCGCTGTACATTCAAGGGGAATTACATACATAACAAATGTTGAACAAATACAATGGTGACGAAAAATGACTGGTAACTGATACAGAGAGGAAAGAGGGCCCTGCCCGTGAGGGCTTACAATCTAGAAGGAAGGAGGGGAGAGACAGAAGGTGTGGGGCGGACATGTTTACTGGTGGTGGGGTTAGTGTAGGTTATTAGCTATCCTGAAGAGATGGGTTTCAGGTTGCTTTTGAAACTGGCGAAAGTTGGGGAGAGTCTCATGTTTTGGGTTAAGTACTCATGCTCCCCTCCAAACCATCCTCTGCCCTGCTGCCCATCTTATCCACCTCTCTCCTCGCTACTCCTCTGCTTCTTCCCACTGCCAGTCTACCCATTGCCCAGGGAATCCAGTTCAAGTTTCTAACCATGACCTACAAGGCTCTATATAACCTTTCCCCTCCATACATCTCTGCATTAATCTCTAGATACCTCCCCTCACGCAATCTCCGCTCCACACAGGACCTTCTTCTCTGCTATCCTATTTCAGCTCCTCACACAACATCTCCAAGACTTCTCCCGTGCTAACCCCATACTCTGGAAGTCACTGCCCCAACACATCAGCGTCTCTTCCATTTTACTAGAATCAAAAGCAACCTGAAAACCCATCTCTTCAGGATAGCCTATAACCAAAAATTACCCCACTGCTCCTACACCACCCCACAAACATGTCTGCACCTCACCTTCTTGTAAGCCTTCGTGGACTGGGTCTTCGCTCCCTCTGTAGGATATATATCGTCATATATATATCCTATATATATATATATGTAATATATATATATATTCTCCTCCTAATTGTTTAACTTCCTTTCTCTTTAAGGGAGCCATTCAATAAGCTTTTAGTACAAGGCCTCATAAAGGGACAAACATTCAGGCTGGCATCGACTGGCAGGTACTTGCAGACAGAAGAAGTGGACATAAGTGGTAAGTAGTACTTGCTTATTTTGTGTTATATACTAAACATAAACTAAATAATCTATTTTCTTTTCAGTAAACAAACTGTACTTCATTGACATTTACTTAAAGCTTACACACTGGACATTTAAATTAGATTTGTGGCCATATATCACACAAATGGCATATAGTATAGACACCAAATTTACAAGTAAAATATGATGTACAGTTTGAAGTATATGGTTGTCACATGGCAAGGAATAACTAGTAGAACAAGAATGAAGGACGTTTTAAAACTCTTGGAGCACGACAGCTGTGTTAATATGTGTGCACTGAGAAATTCACGCAAATGATATTGAAAATCTTACACTTCCATCACATTGAGGCAATTTTTAGAGGTAGAAGTGATGTCAGACCATGTGCGGCCAGGACTGAGGAGCTCTCGTAGTGTCCCCTGGAGACGAGCTGTACACTGTGGATTACTAAGGTAGCTGCTAAAACAAGAACAGTACAGAATTTTAATAGTGATGAAAACTGAAAATGTTTATTATTTAATTTGCAAGCTTCCCACATCAATTTTACTTTGTGGTAAAACCCCTTTGAAGTTTGGAAGTCAGTAATCTAAATATAATAGAACAGTTCAAACAGTGTCACATGTGCCCTGGTAATAGTCACCCCACCTTAGTAAAAAAAAAATTTAAACCTTACTGTTTTGTTTCTTGAAGGCAATGAACCAGTTCATGTAAAGACTAGAGAAAAACTGCATGTAACTTGGGAAAAGATGAGCAAATCCAAGCACAATGGAGTGGATCCAGAGGAAATGGTGGAAAAATATGGTATCGACACCACTCGTCTGTACCTGTTATTTGCTGCACCTCCAGAGCAAGACATATTATGGGATATGAAGAGTACGTACACTTTTATTTTGTTTCTGTCACAGGGAAATTGGCTTCCTACAAAAAGTCATAACTGACTTCATACATAAATATAATTTGTATTTCTGCAGTATGAAATAAAACGGTTTGTAAATGTGCCTACGGTGTGACACAAATCAAGGTAAAATTACACAGTGTTGCTGCTATTTTGCCCAAATCACTGCAGAAAAACATAATTGATGTTAATGAATGAACTTACCCTTAGGCTATGTTCACACGGCTTATTCTGGGACGTATCTCGCCCTGTATTTTGCGGCGTACTGCACAAATTACGGGCTGAAATACGTCCCAGTCATTAAGGAAATCCACAGATCTCATAGAGAACTATGGATTACGTCTCCTCTCCCTGCTCGCACAATATGGCGAGCGGGGAGATAAGTGACATGTCAATTATTCACGGCGTATATGCGGCGAGAATAATGAATGTCTATGGGGCCAGCGGGCTGCCAGCCCCCACTCCAGAACACACGGCGTAATTGCAGGCGAAATACATCCCACAATTACGCCGTGAATAAGCCGTGTGAACATAGCCTTGGGAAATTCATTCTCACATGTTCTAAGGCTTGGTGAAGGTTTGTGTCTAGTTTATATTTTTATTGTTTTTAAGCAAATAAAGCTTACCGTATATACTCGAGTATAAGCCGAGTTTTTCAGCACAAAAACTGTGCTGATAAATCCGACCTCGGCTTGTCCTTCTGCTATATGCGACTCTTCAGGGAGCACATACAGCAGAATCCCGAGTAAACCGACAGTGTCCGGGCGCTGTCGTGGCCCTTGCGCTGTCGGCGATCTCTTCACCTGTATGCAAGTCCTCTGGCAGAGTATACAGGAGAAGATACCACTGCGGACTCTGGACAGCCGCAAGCAGACTCGCGGCCGTCCGGAATTTCCTGGCCCCAGAATGGAGGAGAGTGCCCAGGAGTCCGAACAGCAAGGGAGAAAGGTAAGTGTTTGTATTTGTTTTTTGTTTTGTTTTTTATAACCTGCCTATGAGAGACATACCTGCCTATACCCTGCCTATATCCTACCTATGAGGACATATACCTGCCTATAACCTGCCTATGAGGACATATACCTGTCTATAACCTGCCTATAAGGACATATACCTGCCTATAACCTGCCTATAAGGACATATACCTGCCTATAACCTGCCTATAAGGATATACACCTGCCTATAACCTACTTATAAGGACATATACCTGCCTATACCCTACCTATACCCTACCTATAAGGACATATACCTGCCTATACCCTACCTATAAGGACATATACCTGCCTATAAGGACATATACCTGCCTATAACCTGCCTATAAGGACATATACCTGCCTATACCCTGCCTATAACCTACCTATAAGGACATATACCTGCCTATAACCTGCCTATAAGGATATACACCTGCCTATAACCTACTTATAAGGACATATACTTGCCTATACCCTGCCTATAACCTACCTATAAGGACATATATCTGCCTATAACATACCTATAAGGACATATACCTGCCTATAACCTGCCTATAAGGACATATACCTGCCTATACCCTGCCTATAACCTACCTATAAGGACATATACCTGCCTATAACCTGCCTATAAGGACATATACCTGCCTATACCCTGCCTATAACCTACCTATAAGGACATATACCTGCCTATTCCTGCCTATGGGGACATATACCTGCCTATACCCTACCTATAAGGACATATACCTGCCTATAGGGCCATATACCTGCCTATGGGGGACATATGCCTGTCTATATCCTTCATATGGGGTACATATGCCTGCCTATAACCTGCCTTTGGAGGACATATACCTGCCTATGACCTGCCTATGGGGGACATATACCTGCCAATAACCTGCATGAAGGGGATATATACCTGCCTATAACCTGCCTATGGAGGACATATACCTGCCTTTAACTGCCTATGGGGGACATTAAACTGCCTATACCTGCCTATGGAGGACATATAACTGCCTATGGGGTATATTAAACTGCCTATACCTGCCTATGGGGTATATTAAACTGCCTATACCTGCCTATGGAGGACATATAACTACCTATACCTGCATATGGGGTATATTAAACTGCCTATACCTGCCTATGGGGTACATTAAACTGCCTATACCTGCCTATGGGGGACATTAAACTGCCTATACCTGTCTATGTAATTTTATTGGTATCCATTTTTATTTTTTCAATTTACCAGTAGCCGCTACATTTTCCAGCCTAGGCTTATACTCAAGTCAATAAGTTTTCCCAGTTCTTTGTTGCAAAAGTAGGTGCCTCGGCTTATATTCGGATCGGCTTATACTCGAGTATATACGGTATTTATTGTGTACTGAAAAGTTTTTTTAAAGTTCTACCATACTCTGTTTCAATGCCTTACCATTTTCAAAGGGGTTCTGAGCAGGGCTATGGAGTTGGAGTCTAAGTTGTGGAGTCGGTGCCCATTTTGGTGGAGCTGGAGTTGTTATAAAATGGACGGACGGCAATTCCCAAAATATATAATAAATTGGTCCAGTTAGTTTAATGCAGTGCCAAGAGCAAGAGGAATTGGGTCTTGCCAGTGCTATTGCTCCCATATCTTCAGCCTTATCAGATGAGGAGTTTAATTTTGAAAAGTATTTGGATGACGTGGAGCAGGCAAAGCGTTATCACAGGGGAAAAGATTCCGCTCCTATAGCAAACAGATTGACCAGATTTCAGCAAAATTTTTCACTTGCTTTCAAAGAAGTAGAAGAGTTCAACCGTTCCTCAAAACTGACTGCATAAGGCATTTCCTTTATACTCTGAAATTGTTAGAGCTGTTGCCCTTTTGGTCACCACTTTGCCACCAACCCAAGTTAGTGTAGAGAGGCCGTTCTCTAGCCTAGAAATAGTGAGATCAGATTTGAGATCATCTATAAAGGAGGATCTGACGGAGGCGATGCTATTCCTCAGAACAAATTCATAGACTTATTCCACAAATGTTATTCAGTACGTTTTTTGTTGATAACTGTTTTTTTCCCACTTACTGCAGCTTTTTGCAAATTTTTCAGTTTTTTATGTTCCAAAGTTTTATCCAATAAATATATTTTACACTGATGAGCAAAAGGGTAATAATATTTTGAACTTTTGACTTTCAGGCTCCATATCTCGCCATCCACTATAGTGTTGAACTATCATTTTATAGACAATCATCTTGGCGATCTCATACATAACTTTGACCTGCAACTATTTAGCGCATGCTTAGTTATGCAGATTCTTATCTTGTAAATGCATTGTTACTATTTTGCGCCCGGTGGTGGAACAATCTTTTTCTTCTTGTATACTACAATTTACAACCTGTTCTCACATTCCCTAATAGCTCAGTGTGTTAATAGGCTGAGTCCAAAGCAAAATTTCACTGGTTCTAGCAGCCAAAAAGAAGATTTCCCAAAAAAGAGAAACCGCATCATCCAGCTCATTGGTAGCGGTCTCTGGGACAAGAAAATTGCAAAACTGCATCATCTGAGGCCACGACAGGTGGAAGAATATGAAATGCAGTTCATCCATTCAGAAGCCAAAAGGTGGACGTCCAGGCAAAATATCAGAGTCAACAAGTTGGCTTATCACAAGGTCTATCAGTCCTAATGCGACAGACACGGCTGTGGAGGTGGCTTGTATGCTTCGTAAGAGATCACAGTCGACCATACAAACACCTTGCAACAGACATTACACAAGTCTGGAATGATACATCAAGCATGCATCAAGGTTGGAGAAGGAAGGGTTCAATGACAATGAAGTAGAGTTTCTGGATTGCTCTCCACAGTCCTCAGACCCCGACCCAATCTAACACTTGTGGGTAAAGTTGAAGAAAAAGCTGTATTCGTACCCAAGTCCAGTCTGCACCAACATTGGGAACGTGTAGAAGATCAAATTTTGGTCAAGACATGCTTGAGTCTGATCCAAAGCCCAGAAGGATTCAGCCAGTATTGAAAGCCAAAGGTGGATTTACCAAATACTAACAAAATAATAGAAATTAACACTTTGATTTTTAGGAGCAAAACAGTAACAATGCAGTTACATGACAAGTATCTGCAGAACTAAGCAGATGCAAAATACTTGCAAGTCAAATTTATGTATAAGGTAGGTAAGATGATTGTCTATAAAATGATGGTAGTCTCACATTCAAAGCTGTAGTGGATGGTGAGATATGGAGCCTGAAAGTCAAAAGTTCAAAACATTGTTACTATTTTGCTTGTCAGTGTATGTTCTGCCTAAATAGCTTGATTGTATCATAAGGTGATAAAAAGGATGATGGGACCATTTTACTACAGTAAATTTATCACTTAAACAAGCGCCGTGTATGAGGGAGTCAGGAGTCGGAGTTAAGGAAATTGAGCAGTCGGAGTCAGAGCTTTGGCTTGCTGACTGCACAGCCCTGCAAATGAGCTCTCTTCTAATAATGAGCTGAGCACTTTTGTTGGTTTAAAATGATTGCGATGGATTTTCAATCAGGGAACTTTACCAATTAATGTTACCGTTTAATGACTGTAAGCAGAAATCTGGATAAAAACGGAATATTCAGAACCATTCATTCCCCCAGAAAGTTTTACTACCACAAATGCAGTCATTCCAGTGATTCTCCATTCAATGTGTAAAACCTGTGGTTTTGTGCTAAAAAATGTTTTATCACTGTATCATTTTTTCAGATAATATTATGGTTAAGTTTCTTCATTTCACACTGTTAATTCCAGACTATATAAAACATTCTGAGTTTACAGAGTAAATCCTGACACGATAGTGAGAACCCCACTTACCCACCCACACAGGCTGATTGACAGCTTTCCCTGTATTAGTGTATTTGTAGAGAGCATTGTCAGTCATCCTGTGTGAGTGGGATAATCAGGACTCTCTCATTGTCTATTCTTGGAGTCCTATCAGGATTTATTTATAAATACTGCTCCAAAACACCTAAGCCTATATATTACAGATCTTTTTCTCTTCCTCCATCATATCTTGCTCTCAGATATACAGCATAAATCACTTGAGAGGTTTACTTTTATCCAGGGGCGAAGCTATAGGGTATGCTAAGGTTTCAGTTGCTACTGAGCCCAAGAGCCTGAGGGGGCCCAAAGGACTCTCGGTTACATCAGCTACCCCAGTTTTATCAGTGGCACATGGTAGGCGGGGGCCCTGTTATAGATTTTGCATTGGGGCCCCTGGAGCTTTAAGTTACGCCCCTGCTTTTATTTATAGAAATACCACAGCATTTCCATGAGTAAAGCCCCAGCAGCAAACTTGCACTAACTCGAGTGGATTTGCAGCAGATTTGCCACTGCAGATTTTAAAGCAAAATGTGTGTGTGTGTGTATATATAATATATATGTATATATATATTTATGTATATATATGTATATATTATATATATATGTAAAATTATATATATTATATATATTATGTATATATATATATTTTATATTATATATATATATATATATATATCTTGAGAACAGCTCTGTGAGGGAGCCGAAACGTCGGTCTTGTGATATGTGGGAATATCACTTGAAGAGTGCTGCGGAAGTTCTTTGTTTACACACATATATATATATATATGTGTATATATATTATTATATATTATATATATATATATATATATTTATATATATATATATATAAAACTTGGTGTACTTGAAATCTGCAACGTAAGTTAACTTACTTGCATTTATTGTGCAGATTTTCTCTATGGTGCATAAATAAGGTTTTTTTTCAAATCCCCTCCACTAATCCCCTCCACTTGCTAATACACAGCAAAACCCCTTTTGGAAAATTTACATCCAGTGTGAACATAATATAAAGAGATATTTCTAAAGGAAGACTCCTTTAAGAAAGCACAGAGAGTGAGCGCACTATATGTTTGCTACCACTGTTGAGCTTTCACTTGGACAAGTTGAAAGATTCTGTTCCTAAAGAGAATTGTAATGTATGCAAATTTAGTGACATTTTCAGAAACTTGTACTAATGAGCAAGGGACCAGAATAGCTATCAGCTGATAATCATTTTTAGCAATTGTTATAAGTAGTCAATCTATATGTACCCTAACTGGCACTGAAAATAAGCATTTAAATTATATAGCAATGGTTATTGTTTGTAAAATATGTACAGTAGTCTGCCTCTATTATAGTTCTGCATTAACAATTCACAATAATTCTTCTAATAGTGGTTTACTTTTTAAAGGGGTTCTCTTTTTTTAGAACCTTTTATATACCTTTTTAGAAATATCAGTGCTCCTCTGTTGACGATCCTTATCTTTTGTGTAAAGAGCATCTTTCACTCTGGAGGACCCGTCCAGTGGATTTGAATGGGCTCTGGGAAATGCCTAATTTCTCCTGTGGTGGTGCTGCAAGGAGTTTGTACATTTACTGACAGTTTTTTCACAAATTACAACTAATTGCTAGGGGTCCTAGCTGGGGTATACTGTATGATCAATTACAGGAAATATATATACAAGATTACCCTATAATACTTTACTTTGAATATACAGACTGTATATAAAACATTGGCCACATTTAGAATGCTATTAAATGTAAAAATGCCATAGCACTATCAAGATTGTGCTCACCAGTTGTTACTTTCAGCAATGCTGGCACTACATCATTACTTTTGCAGTATCACTATCCAAAATGCTATGCATCCCAAAACATTGATATTTTTCCTTTTGCTCCTAACATTGTCCCTTTATAACTGTCCCTGAGTGGAGCACCCACCCTCTAAAGGGTGACTCTGTAGATCTTCATCTAGTAAACCTTGAAAAAATCCCTATCACTTATAAGACAGATTTCACCAGTTTTTGATAAGAATCGTCAGTGGGAGTGCATCAGGGTATATATGACCAATGATGGGGCTGGATAAAACTTCTGAATAGGTGTTTCACATATGGTGAGGAACAGATGTTGGATCATACATCAGTGTGTCACCATCTGTGGGAAGCTTTGTCTAGCTATATTGATGGTCATATATACCCTGACAGTCTCCCACTGACATTTATAACCATAAGATCTGATGAAATTTCCTTTTTGTGGCACCTCCTCCCCCCGGCCGCTCTCTGTTGGTGTCCCCAAGGGGTCAGTCCTGGGTCCTTTACTCTTCTCTAGCTGCACTCTTGGCCTGGGTCAGTTTATAGCATCAAACAGCTTTCAATACTGCTTGTATGCTGATGACACTCAACTCTACATCTCAAGACTAGACATTAACCCTCTTTTCTCCATGATCCCAGAGTGTCTGTCTATATCGTCCTTCTTTTCCACCCACCCCCTAAAACTAAATGTAGAGAAAACTGAATTTATTATCTTTTCACCATCCCAATTTATTCTCCAACTGATCAATCTATCATTACTAGTGGCTCTATATTCTCACCAGTCACACAAGTCGCTGCCTTGGGATAACCTTTGACTCCTCCCTATCCTTCAGACCACACATCCAAGCCGTCTTCACCTGAAAAATATCTCACGTATTCGCTCATTCCTTAACTCCGAAATGCTATGCCCTTGTCATCTCTCACCTTAACTCCTGCAACACCCTTTTCTGCGGCCTACCGTCTAGCAGTTTTGCTCACCTTCAGTCCATCCTCCCCCTTCTTATCCATCTCTCTCCTCGCTACTCCTGTGTCTCTCTTTTCTGTCAGTCCATTTACTGACTATTCATTGCCCAGAGAATTATGTTCAAGCTACTAACCATGACCTACAAGGCTCTCCATAACCTCTTCCTTCACTCCACACATCTCTGCCCTTATCTTCAGATACCTCCCTTCACCCAGTCTCCAGTCCCCACAGGACCTTCTTTTCTGCTCTCCCCGAGTCAGCTCCTCAGACAAGTCTCCAAGACTTCTCCCGCGCTTCTTCCATACTCTGGAACTCATTATCCCAACACATCAGACTCTCATCCACTTTCACTAGCCTCAAAAACAACCTTAAAACCCATCTCTTCAGGATAGTCTATAACCTACAATAACCCCGCTGCCATTACACCACATCACAAATATGTCTTTCCCTGTCCTCTGTCTCTTTATTCCTCTCTTGAACTTTGTAAGCCTTCACAGGCAAGGTCCTTTCTCCATCTATTACCAGTTGTTAGTCATGTAAACCCCCTCAAATGTACAGCGCCCTGGAACGAACGGCGCTTTAAAATAAATAATAACACAATCCAATAGCAGCAGCACTCTACTAGCACTAAAAACAGTCAAAAGGAACGTAGGAATTATTGGAAAAGCATTTCTGCTACTTTAGATACATGAAAATTTGAGGTTCTTAGTGTACATTTTTGATCAAAACTGTAATAAGCCCATAAATAAAGATGGGAACCTACTCTATATGTTACCTCTCTTGGTGCCTGTTCAGACCTCTACATTTCAGGGTGAGAAGATTCCAGTGACAAGCTACTCTGCATTAATTAAAAAAACCTGTGCAGATGGGCAGAGTACAAAAATCAAAGTGGGGGACAGCCACTCCCACATACAAACAGTTTAGAAAAACAATGTTTGGTCCGCACATCCAAAAAGTTTTTGTTTTAAAAAAATGAGCATAGGTGCACAGGTGCATAGGTGTGGTAGTAAAATTCAAACACAATCCAATATCAGCAGCACTCTACTAGCACTAAAAAGCAGTCAAAGGGAACATACAAATTTTTGGAAAAGCAATTCTGCTACTTTAGTTACCCATCTGTATTGAGGTCGCCTTACCAACGGCAGATGGGCTTATTACAGTTTTGATAAAAAATGTACACTAAGAACCTCAAATTTTCATATATCTAAAGTTGCAGAAATGCTTTTCCAATTATTCCTACATTCCTTTTGACTGTTTTTTAGTGTTAGTAGAGTATTTTACTGCCACACCAGCGTGCACCTATGCTCATTTTAAAAAAAAAACTTTTTGGATGTGTAGACCAAACATTGTTTTTTAAAAATAAATAATAATAAAAAATAAAAGGTGTTCTGATCAGGGACAGTGTTAAGGACAGTAATAGGGGTAAGGTGAGATTCATGTTTATGAACGCAAAGCATTTTGAATAGTGCGATACTGCATGTATTACCAGCATCGGTAGCAACCGGTGAGCCCAATATTCAATGTGACCATAGCGTTTTGAGGTATTTTTTGTATTTAATAGTATTCTGCATGTCACCATTGTTTCATTAATGTTTTGTATGCAATGCATATATTAAAACTTAAGCTTTACAAGGTTATCTGGTATATATTTTTTCTTTGATTAATCATTGAAGGTCGTCCTATATACCGTTTAGAAAAGTTCTTTTTTTCACTGTGACTGATCTTCCTATTGTCAAAAGTAAATAGGGATTGTCCAAAATGGAAAACTCCTTTAAGAGACGGTTTGGACAACCATTATTCATATGCCTATTAGAGCAGATCGTAGACAAGTTTTCCTCTTCTTACTTCCCTCTATCAACCAGATTAGAACTAGCAAGGACAGCTTTCACTTTCATAAACAGGATTTATTTCTGTTTTACATGATTAGGGGCCGTTTACACGGCAGTGGACAAATACCGGCCGGTTTGCCGGCCGGTACTTGTCCGGTTTTGCGGCCGTCCCCCCCGCCGCGGGGGGGGGGGGGGGGGGGGGTGGGCTTTTTCTCCCCGATGAGCGGAGAACAGCCCTCCCCTCCCATTGAGATTTCACATGTTCCGTCCGGAAACCGCGGTCCGCGGCGGACAAAAACCGCCGGGCGGGGAAAACCGTGCAGTGGGGACTGCTGCACGGGTTTTCCATAGAGCACAATTGTGCTAATTTTCGGCGGTTTTTCAGGCGGTCTGAAAAACCCCAAAAACCCGGGTGAAAAAAACCCGGCCCAAAACCCGGTGCAGTGGGGACATGCCCTTACACATTCATCTGTTACCAAATTTCTTCTTCAGTCTGTGGCTGCCTTCATCTTCATTAGGTCATAATTTAGGGAATTTAGCTTCTGGACTGTCCAGTTAGGAGAACTTCTTTAAACATACTACTCAACCAATAGGTTTTTCAAGGGATTGTTCTGGGAAATTAATCTTAAATGGGAGGGACTTAAAGAAGTGTGTCCCAAAGTGGGCATTTTGGGGTGATTTTTGTGAGTGGTCATAGGAAGATTGGGGAGGAGCTTATAGAGTCTTACATTTATAAGATTAGACTCTTGTGAGGCATTGATTAAATAACCTCATACATGCCAACTCTCCCGTTTTTGGCGGGGGGGTCCCGCTATTTGGGGTCCCCTCCCGCCCTCCCGGGGGAGTTGGCATTCCTCCCGCCGCCAGCAGGCGGCGGGGGTTCTTTAAATGGCCGCGGCGACAGAGTAGCACTAGTGCGCTACTCTTGCGCCGCCGGGCCGCTCCTACAGGCGGGTGAGGCGGGCGCCCGCCCGGAGTCTCGCTGTGCAGGGAGGAGGCAGAAGGGATCGTTCCCCTCCTCCCTCCTCCCCCTGTATGTCCGGCGCCGGTGTGTGCGCCGCACATACAGGTCAGCGGTGCAGGGGAAGTGACGCGCGGCTGCAGGGGAGTGACGCGCGGTGCTCTCACTTCTCCCTGCACCGCTGAGGAGATCGTCCGGAGCGGCCGTGCTGCAGAAGCCTGGTGAGGTAAGTGGATTTTATTATTTTATTTTTATTAGTTATATGGGGGGCTCTGCCTGACAACAATGGGGGCACTACCTGGCAACATAGGGGACATCTACCTGGCAATAGAGGGGGCACTACCTGGCAACAATGGGGGCACTACCTGGCAAAAGAGGGGACATCTACCTGGCAACAATGGGGGCACTACCTGGCAAACAATGGAGGCAATACATGGCAAACAATGGGGGAACTACATGGCAACAATGGTGGCATCTACCTGGCAACAATGGGGGCACCTACCTGGCTAACAAAGGGGGGCACCTACCTGGCTAACAAAGGGGGGGCACCTACCTGGCTACAAAGAGGGGCATTCTATTGGCTACAAGGGGGCATCTACCTGCCTGTAAGGGCAACTACCTGCTTATGGGGGGTTACTACCTGGCTATAAGGGCATCTACCTGGCTTTCTTCCAAAGCCGTTATGCAGTTAGGTGGAGTGGGTGTGGCTTTTTGAAGGGGCGTGGCATACCGACAGATGGGCGTGTCCATGCAAACTTTTGCCACGGCGCGCTACGCGCGCCAACGACTAAAATCTACTGCTTTTTCATTTTCAAAATTTGGCAACTATGAATAACCTTTATGCTGTCCACAATTAATACTTGTGGTTATAGCAAGTATTCATGTGAAATACAACTGAAATGCCAATATTTGAAAAAAAGATCATTGCTAAGCTCATGTTGACATGTTGTTGTGACATTTTATGGCCCTTGGACATCTGTTCTGGGTCTTAAATAGTCATGACCTACACTTAGGGGATGTTCACACAGCGGTTTGAATATGTTTTTCGGATCCAAAAGCGCTGCGTAAAAACACATCCAACATTCACCCAAAGTGTGCTGCGTGTTTGGATGCATTTTTGCTGCAGCAGAAACGTACCCAATAGTTTTAAAAAGGTTGTCTGCTGTGTCAAACAGATCAAGAATTGACATGTCAAGTCTTGGAATGGATCCGAAAGACACATGTAAAACACACATCGGTGATCACTTGTCTGAACACCGATGTGTGTTTTACATTGAAAGCAATGTAAATCACACTGCACATTGTTAGATGCGTGCTTGGGTCTGTTTTGGGTCCGAAACATGGATCCAAGCACGCATCTAAAGGACACCGTGTGAACATCCCTTTAGGGTTTACGGTACTGATAGCAGAAGCACTCCTCCATTGCAAAGTTCCATTGTAACAATTTGAGACCATGGACCAGATTAAGAATGTTTGTTCTCAACTGCTATCCTTTAAAGGGGATGTATAGCTTCATCAGTTCGGAGGTTCTCTTGAAGCTTGATCCTCTCATTTCCTGAAATTAAGGGGCGTTTCTTCCCCTCGCAGCTTGGCATTTAACTGAAAAGGGATGACATCATCCCCCCTTCACTGTTCATGCTGGCTTCAGTGTCACTGTCCTCTCACTATGCAGTCTTATTTTTTGTAAGAGCTGTTTACATACCTGCATTCAGTCTAAACAGTCTTCCATGAACTCAGTACTGATATCTCACAGCTGGAGGTTTGCTACAGTTGAATCCAGCACAGATCCGTCTCCCTTCATGTTTACATAAGGCACCAACCCGCAGGAGCATTAAGGCATCGGGCACAATAATGCTGTTTTCTGATTATAGAGAAAGCTGCAGTGTCAATAAGGAGCTTTCAGCCTGCTTCAAAGGCAAAGGAGCAAAGGATTTTTGAATTCAGGGGCCTGCTTCTTGTCTGCCTCTTCTCCTCCCTCTCCCTCCCCTCAGCACACAGACAGCTCTCCTCCATAACTTCTATACAGCAGGGGGAGGGAGTTTGCTGCCAGGGTTAACCCTGTGTGTGCCTGCCTAGGTCTGCTGCAGGCTCTTGCTGCTAGATCAGCTGTATTGTCAGCTCCACGGAGACAGCAGAGAGAGGGCTGATCTATGAGTGTGGAGAGTTCTGTGAAGCTGTGATTGCTAATAGCAGAGCAGAGGGATGTAAGTGTTCCTATACCCCCTGCGTAGCATACAAATCTCCACATCTCCAGCAACAAACAAATCCTGTCAGAACAGACACAGGGCAGCTGTGAAGTGTTACTATAATCACAATGTGTCACTAATACAGCAGAGCATGAAGCGTTCACAAGCCCCCTGATCTGTTCTATTAGTATAGTCACAGCTCCACAGACACATCATGATTATAGTAACACACAGGGTCACTGCTGTCAGCCTCACCTCTGCTCTCCTCAATCTGTGTAGAGAACAGGAGGAAGCAGGCACACACAGGGTTAATCCAGGCAGCACAGACACAGAAACAAGAGCCCTCCCCCTCCCACCACTACAGAAGCATTCTGTGTGGGAGGGGCTCTGTGCTCTGACCTGTATTCTGAAGGTGATGAGTCATCAGACCTGACAGCCAGTGAGATAAAGATCAACAGGTCTGCTGCTATAGAGATTTGAGAAGCTGATGTACTACTACTAACAGGGATAACTCAAAATCAGTAGGACATTTTTAATGAACATATATTGCAAAGCTGCTTGTTTTTTAAAGATCTTTTAATTAAAACCCCAATCATTGTAGTGAGACAACCCCTTTAAGGCACCGGGCACAATTCTGTTTTCTGATTATAGAGACAGCTGCAGTGTCAATGAGGAGGCAGCTAACTGTATAGAGTAAAATTGTTCACGGCCCCTAATTCTGAGTGAGAGGCAGGAATGCAAGCTCCATGAATACAGCAGTCCGGGGGGCTGAACAGAATATAAATTATTAGAGCCCTCAGCTAATGAAATGCAAGGAGGTGGGATCCTTTTTCCGACCAGCACTGGAGAAGTTTGTTTACAGAAACAGAAGATAAGGAATACTGTGAGAACAAGACAGCTTTGCTAATGACATCCAATTGCAAAGTTGTTTGTTTTCACTGTCCCCTTATTCTGAAGGCCATTTAATGAGATGATACAACCCCTTTAACAAAGAGAAGTACTTTTTTCCCTGTAGTTATTTTAGAAATACAAATATTTTATGATGCTTGCTTATAGTTTTGTTTTATTTTGCAGCTGATGCAATACCTGGTGTCCAAAGGTGGCAGTCTCGTGTGTGGGCATTAGCAAGCAAATTTATTGCAGCCCGGAACTCCTCAGTGAAACCAAATCCTCAAATCCTACATAAGAATGAAGTAGCAGAAACCCAAAAAATCTGGCAAAGCCGGAACCTTGCTGTGTCTAAGGTAAAAAGTTTATTATTGCTCTGCATATGTGTGGCAAACTAGGGCTTATGCTTTAGATCTCATGATGTCATCACTTTTTATGGTACATAGATTGCATTTATTAATGTAAAGGTTTTTTTTTGTTTTTGTTACTGCGACACCGGAGTTTTCTGGTTAATAGACCTCGTGTTATAGAGGAACAACCTACATAGGTGCTATTTTGTGGGGTTTTTTATGGGTTGTCTAGTGCAGGGGTCCGATACCGCCAGTCCTTACCGGCATCGGGCCTTAGCGTATACCCTGCCGGTCCGCGACCCCGGGCTAACATGATGCCGACCGCCCAGTGACTTTAGTCGGGTTGTCGGCATCTGGTCTGCGCGGCCGCTGTAATCCGGCCGCGCAGACCTAGCAGCTGCGCACATTGTGCAGCTGCATCGTTACAAGGAAAGCAGGAGCGATGCATTACCGCCCCTGCTTTCCATCTCGCTGTAGATACGGCGCTCACAACGATGAGCGGCGCAGGGAGTGTGATGCACAGTGACGTCACACCCCCCGCGCCGCTCAGTGCCGTCGGATGTCGGCTGCTGGGAGGAGGAGCTCGGCCGAGGATCCGGGAAAGGTGAGTGACTACTACTACTTCTTTTTTTTTTTTTTGTCCTGCTGGCTGCCTACTGGGGGCAGCTATCTATCACTACTGGGGGCAGCTATCTATCACTACTGGGGGCAGCTATCTATCACTACTGGGGGCAGCTATCACTACTGGGGGCAGCTATCTATCACTACTGGGGCAGCTATCTATCACTACTGGGGGCAGCTATCTATCACTACTGGGGGTAGCTATGTATCACTACTGGGGGTAGCTATGTATCACTACTGGGGGTAGCTATGTATCACTACTGGGGGCAGCTATCTATCACTACTGGGGGCAGCTATCTATCACTACTGGGGGCAGCTATCTATCACTACTGGGGGCAGCTATCTATCACTACTGGGGGCAGCTATCTATCACTACTGGGGGCAGCTATCATTACTGGGGGCAGCTATCACTACTGGGGGCAGCTATCTATCATTACTGGGGGCAGCTATCTATCATTACTGGGGGCAGCTATCACTACTGGGGGCAGCTATCTATCACTACTGGGGGCAGCTATCTATCACTACTGGGGGCAGCTATCTATCACTACTGGGGGCAGCTATCATTACTGGGGGCAGCTATCACTACTGGGGGCAGCTATCATTACTGGGGGCAGCTATCACTACTGGGGGCAGCTATCATTACTGGGGGCAGCTATCTATCACTACTGGGGGCAGCTATCATTACTGGGGGCAGCTATCATTACTGGGGGCAGCTATGTATCACTATCACTACTGGGGGCAGCTATCACTACTGGGGGCAGCTATGTATCACTATCACTACTGGGGGCAGCTACGTATCACTATCACTACTGGGGCAGCTATGTATCACTACTGGGGGCAGCTACGTATCACTATCACTACTGGGGGCAGCTACGTATCATTATCACTACTGGGGCAGCTATGTATTATTAGCACTGCAGGGGCAGCTATGTATCATTACCACTACTGGGGCAGCTATGTATCACTATCACTACTGGGGGCAGCTATGTATCATTATCACTACTGGGGCAGCTATGTATCATTATCACTACTGGGGCAGCTATGTATCATTATCCCTACAGGGGCAGCTATGTATCATTACCACTACTGGGGCAGCTATGTATCACTATCACTACTGGGGGCAGCTATGTATCATTATCACTACTGGGGCAGCTATGTATCATTATCACTACTGGGGGCAGCTATGTATCACTACTGGGGCAGCTATGTGTCATTATCACTACAGGGGCAGCTATGTGTCATTATCACTACAGGGGCAGCTATGTATCACTATCACTACTGGAGCAGCTATGTTTCATTATCACTACTGGGGGCAGCTATGTTTCATTATCACTACTGGGGGCAGCTATGTTTCATTATCACTACTGGGGGCAGCTATGTATCACTATCACTACTGGGGGGCTATATTTATTATTACAGGGGGCATATATCTCTATAATGACAGAGCTGATTACATATGTATATTATATACATGTATAATGCTGACCCACAGAGCTGATCAATATTACTGCAGACTGATTATCAGCTCTGTGGGTCAGCATTATTAATATAATACTGACCCACAGAGCTGACAATCAGTCTCCAGTTATAAAATACTGGTTACCGCATACGATACCCCTAAATGACACAGTATACACTTTATTGGGGTTTTTTGTGTGTGTGATTCTAAACATCCAACCCCCTCCATAACCCCGCCCCAATAACCACGCCCCCAATAACTCCACCCCCCACTGGGCCGTGGAAAAATTGTCGTGCATCAAACCGGTCCCTGGTAGAAAAAAGGTTGGGGACCGCTGGTCTAGTGAGTACAATGTAAGTCATAAGTGTACCTCCTATCAGTTATTATTATCATTTTTTGTAAAAGCAGCAGCAATAATGTAAGACTTACTATGCAGATGAGGGAGTCTATATTTAGTTTTATATTGCTGGGCCACCACACTTTACCAGGTAGTGGCAAAAGACTGGTGAGATTTTGTCAGGGACCAAAGGAAACTTGCACCAGTTTACATTTAGGGTATGTTCCCATGGCGTAATTTCGGGGCGCATTTCGACGCATATTCGCGCTTCAATACGCCCTGCAATTACAGTAATTCATAGCTCTCATATGCACCGCTGATAACGAAAGTGAATGGGTCCTGCTGGGTGTCGGGCCCTTCTGTGCTTGGAAGTACGTGCTGAACAGTGGGTACTTCTAAAACACACGGCGTATTGCGGTGCCTATAATACGTGCCCAATGTGCCGTGTGAACATACCCTTAGAAAGAAAATGGTGGGTTGTTACATTTTAAAAATAAACCACCAAAAGAGGATAAAAGACTTGCTGTTTATAGATCGGTTAAAAAAAACAACTTTTTTTTTATTTCATGCTGCAATGAAATGTCTAAAAGTTACAGGACCAAATCCTTATGCTGCACTCCTGAGAGGTTCTAGAGACAACATGCCCCCTTTTGATTTTTGTCAGGGGCGTTGTAGTCATGGAAACCACAGTCACTGATATTCCTTGTTGCATTGCAATGAATCACCACACTATCACTGAAAATGACAAAACATTTAAAATATAACTTGTGACATATCTCTAGCTATGTTTTATATTGGTTTACATTTTCAACGATAGCATGTTGTCAGGAAATCTTGTGTGGATTCAAGCCAACATTGAGACTTATATCTAAAACACCCAAAACATCCACTTAATGTGTGCACAGCTGGTGAGAAAAGGACATTTCTCATCAATATCATTGGGGGACACAGCACCTTGGGTATAGGCCCTCGCTCTAGGAGGCTGACAGTAGGTGGAAACCAAATGTATCAGCTCCGCCGAGGCAGGCTATATCCCTCCTACTGTACCAGGCTATCCAGTTTTGGCCTAGTATCCATAGGAGGCAGACGCTGCTCTGCAGGTCTGGTGCATTTCCTATTTTCGTTTTATTTCTTCCTTTTTCACTTTCTGGAGGTGATGGAATTTCTCCTCCTCTGTCAGAGTGGTCATCTCTTTGCATCTGCAGACGAGCTCTGGGCAGGATGGTGGCAACTTTCGAAGCCGTGCGGTACCACAGTTTCATTCTCGCCTTCTACCACACTCCAGATTGGCCCTGCAGAGGCTGGTACATCGGCCTATTGGGCAGTGCTCCGTGACTCTTCCCTCTGCACCCAGATCTTCTTTCCAAAGGTCCTCTGTTTTACCCCACTTTACTTTGGCCGCATTTGATGGCATGGCTGTTAAAACTGCAGTTTTAAAAGCTTGTGGTCTCTCAGACTTTGTGTATCAGACCATGATTCAGGCCTGCAAGCCATCTTCTACAACATGCATCATCGAGGCAAAAAATATTTCCAAAAAACTTTACATGATTTTCAAAATTTATACCATCAAAACTTCACAATTCAGCAAAATTTAAAAACCTGAGGGTACATAACGTGTATAGTCCTTCCATTTCACTTGATAGCCAGCAGCAGTCTACTTGTATTTATCATCGTACCTGGAAATCCTTCTTTTCCTGGTGCGAACTGCATGGTTTTCACTCATGCTGTACTACTGTGGGTTCTACTACTCCGCCAGTCCTAACCTTCCTCCAGTCTGGTCTGGAATTGGGCCTTGGCCTTTCCTCCTTGAGAGGTCAGATCTCTGCCCTTTCTATTCTTTTTTAGTGCACCTCAGACTCCCGTCTCCAGGTCAAGACTTTTTTTGCAGGTGGTCGCTCCACTCCTCCTATTCGTTTTCCGATTGAGCCATGCAACTGAAATCTGCTCTTGAACGCCATGCAAGTTTCTCCCATTGCAGGAGGTACCATCCATTTGCATCCTTTGAAGGTGGCCTTCCTTGTGGCCATACATCCATCCATCAAGTGTCTGAACTCACTTCCAGATCCCCTTATTCCAGATCTTTCTACGTCCTATGCATTAGTTTCTTCTTAAGGTGGTCTCCCCGTTCCACCTCATTAAGGAAATAGTTCTGCCCTCATTTTGACCCTCACCCTCAATAGCGGTCATTGCATTGTTTGAATGTTGTCAGGGTCATCCTGATCTACCTCACGGCCACTGAATCTTTTAGGCCATCTCCCTGTTTGATATTCTGGGGGGGCTCGTTTAGAGATTTGACATTCTCTGAGGCAATCATTGTCAGCTGCATCCGTTCTGCAGTATCGGAAGTCTATCGGTCTAGGGATGAACCTCTTGCATTCCGAGTCACCGCTCATTCCATTCGAGTGGTCGGTGCCTCCTGGGCAGTTCCGCATTATACTTCGGCTTCACAAGTCTGCAAGGCCGTGACCTCATACTTTTACTAAATTCTACCAAATCTATACCTTGGCCTCAGCTGACGCAAGCCTTGGCTGTAAGATACTTCAGGCAGCCGTGTGCTGACTGACTCGCACTACTGTGACATTTTTCTTTCTAAGGCAATGTTCACACGGCGTAATTGCAGGGAGTAATTACGCCCTGCAATTACGCCGTGTGGCCGGGGGCGGAGCGGGGGAAGGTGCGGGGGGACTGGCACCTCGCTGGCCCATAGACTTGTATTACCAGAATAGGTAGGAAACTGTTAATGGACACATATTGCAAAGTGATTTGTTTTTGCAAGATTTTTAACATAAAATGCAATCCTTGTAGTGAGACAACCCCTTTAACCAAATTAAATACCCATCCTTAAAAAGTCATGTGATTAAAACAACCTATCAGCTTCAAGATTGTATGTACACAATCTAAGAGTACAGATGGGTGAGTACTAGATAATAATACAAGAAACAGGTACAATAATGTGGAATAATGTTTCATCCTGATGGAAAACTAGTGCTTAAATAAAACGTTTAATGGACTTCCCTACACGACAACTTGCGTGCCACCTCTGATATTATGCTTAACTTTGGATTAAATTGGATACATTGTCACCATTGACCTCTGCAAAATGTATAGACGCCATTGAAACATTAAAGGGGTATTCCCATGAAGCAAAGTCTACTGCACAGGTAGGCTTTTAGCTAGCTGCGAGCCAACCAAGCATAAGAATGAGGATGGCGCCGCTTGCGACCGTCCTCCTCATTCACTTCTGTGGGAGCTCCCAAATATAACTGGGCACACACACTCAGATATATTCGGAACTCCCATAGAAGTAAATAAGGGGAAGGCTATAAGAGCTGGCCTCCTCATTTTCATGCATAGTTGGCTCGCAGCTGAGAGCCGACCTGTGCAGTAGACTTTGCTTCATGGGAACACCTTTTTAAGCACTGCTGGTTTGATAGCAATAGATAGATGCCTCCAAATTCTACCATTTAATACAGTAGATGCACACACTAGATAGTTTTTAAATAAAGAACGATATTGTAGTTTATGTGATCCTGCCCTTTACAAGCTTTACCATTAGCACAGGAGACAAAATTATTGACAGCGTCCATATATTTGCAAGTTGTACAAATCCTTGGGAATTCTGGTTTTGCAGTTTCTATAACTATAAATATAGAGAATGACTGATATACAAAAATATAAGGCGCCACACTTAAAATATAGGTTTATGAATTACATGAATACCCACTGTATTTTATAAATCCATCTGGAACTTTGACAAACTGATTAGATATCATTATAGTGGTTGTCTTTCTTCCTACACTGTATATCCGATATGGACATCATAGAGAACTATTCCTCAGGACTCTCCTCTTTTAGCCAGAGAGGAGAACTGCTAATAAAGCGTGTTTCTCATACTGATGGACCACCTCGTTCTTGTATGATGTGGCTGCCTATTCATTTCAATGACAGGCATATAATACTACATTTCTCAGTGGCCACTACTGAGAAAATTAATCACCAGCTAAATAATATGCTTTTGGTGACCACTGAGCAGGCTTCAATTAAAAAAAGGTTTGCCTTGATGAGAGAAGGATTGAATTTGTATATTATTCGTCCTGTAGAGCTGCTATTTTGTTGAAGAACATTCACTAGTGATCACCAGTGGCCACCAGCTGTCCAAAGCAAACACATTGCCAAACAGCTCTCTGTATCTTACATCATCACTTTTAATGTTGCATTTATTCGGGGGACGTATTGAATAAGTATTCATTTTCTGGGCTGTTGTTCAGTAAGGTGATTGCCTTTTGAATGTGATCAGAATGTGTACAGAAAACCTACACAAACACAAAGATTACATTATTCACCTCTGTGCAGGAATTAGCCAGTCACTGTTAACTTTCACAAATATGAGTTATTCTAAAAAGACATTTTTGTTTGTGTTGCCTAGGTAACCAGCTATTTCACTCAGGATTTCGTTTTCAATGCAGCTATTTCCCAGCTAATGAGTCTAAGCAACATACTCTTGGTAAGTGCATCTGCTGCCTCCATTCCTCCCTCCTTCACAAATATGCGACTCTGACCTGTGATCATTTCTAATATGACTAGGTGGATTCCTCTTCTTTTGCCCAAGTCTAAACAAGAGGAACAGATTGTATTGCTTCTGCTTTGTTCTTGCGCAAAGAACGGTTGGAGTAATATTGTACATTGTTCTACACATACATGAGAAAACTGTATTACTGTTTGCCAATGTTTTCTCTATTTTAGAAAAAGGTTCTTTGTAATAAAGAATAAAAAAAGAGGTTGAAGGCTTTTAGTTAGCAACGTCCTTGGCTTGTTTCCAATACTGTTAACTCTTGTGTTGTGTGTGCAAGAGCACAGTTCAGTTTAGAAGAACAATACAGATAATATGAAAGTTTTATGAGAATAAAAATTTCAGTTACAGATCATGCTTAAACAATAAAAAGCTTGCACTCATAGGTCTTCATACTAGGTGAGTTGACGGCAACTAAACTCATGGTTTTGTCCTGTATGTTTTGTTGCTATCTTTATCTTGTTTTTCTGAGCACCGTACATACAATTGGTGCATTTTTCTAAGCCACCAGTGGTAAACCTGACATATTGTATACCCTGTTTCCCCAAAAATAAGACACCCCCGAAAATAAGTCATAGTGCATTTTTAGTTATGAAATTCAGAGTTTGGCTGCTTATGCTGATGTTTGTGATTAAATCGCTACAGTATATTAATACAAAAGAAAACATCCCCTAAAAATAAGTCTCAGCTCGTCTTTATGAGCAAAAATTAATATAAGACACTGTCTTATTTTCGGGGAAACAGGGTAGATGGCCTGTGACCGCCATCTGACTGTACTCGCATGTTATTTTCTACCAGAGATAGCTCAATGAGTAGACATACACAACAGTGTGGATACCACACTGTCCTCCGTAGCAGACAAGAAATGTGAACAACCACTTCCTATAATTTACTATCTGTGAAGTAGGCACCACAAAGTTACTGCAACAAAACTTACTCAGGATGAAAGTTAACATATTAGTTTCTGAAAGTTAACAAAGCATCTTCTGAGGCTCTGGGTCTCCAAGAAATTATATTGAGAGATATTATATCCAAATGGTCAAGACTTAGAACTGAATCTTCCCAGAGCTGTTATCAATGAACTTGCGTTCTGAAACGCGTAAGCTGGGTACCAGATGTTTGTCCTAATATCTCTTTTTTGGACTACGTTCGTTTTCTTAATATGATTATTCAATAAAAAAATTTTTTATGTACATGAGATTTTGCTCACTTGCAACAGATTTTTTGCCTCGTGCAAATCTGTCTTCATTAAAGTAGTCTTCCCAGAGGTGTCTGGCTTCCCAAAATAACTGTGAAACCACAATAAGAAATTATTTAGGAGGTCATAAATGAACATCCATAGAACTCGGCTATGGTGACTACTTAATGAATCAATTAGAGACTGACTAAAATTGGTAGGACGGTAAAATCAGTATTCACTAGGAGTAGTATCAATGTTTGTCCAACATTTATTTAAAAAAATTGTCATTTAGAATAAATTTGTATAAACAGATTAATGAAAAGTAAAACACTTTGGACGATGTATTATGTGTCCTGTATAATAAATACACCATTCCACAGCAAAACTGTTGTATGGAAAGTTCAGTATGGTAGTGTGATTGTGTGTGCGGGTTTTGCTACCTCAGGACCAATAAAACTATTGTATATCATTGGTCATCAGCAATTGTGTTGCCATGAAAAATATCATTATTATCATTAAATAGTCAGTAATGGTCAGATCATAGTAACATTGATACATGGCATAGTTGCTTAGCACTTTTTCGTTGTCCAGTGAGGAGGAACAGCTCCTCCAAGAATTGATTTCTGTCACAAATGAATTCACATCAAAAACTGCATGTGTTTAACCAGCTTCACCCATTTTTCTTTTTTCATAACTGTAAATTTTTATTAAAGTTTTCAGTACAAAAATACGATCAACAAAGCCGTACATTAAATACCAAAGAGATACTGTGCCATCAAATCAGCAAAAACAGAGTGCAGTATAAAACAAGTAAATCTCAGTGAATTAACTAAAATACATTTCTAGTCCGCAACCCAATAGCGCCCTTCACTGTGGCCACTGAGAGACGGGACACATAGACGGCAAAGAGTAACACAGTTATTTCCCAAGACATGAAGACAACTAACAAAACAGGGGAGGGAAGACAAAGGACAGGACACAAAAGGGAAGAATTAAGGCTCCTAACAATAGTTTGCAATCCAATTATATAAAAGTAGAAAACACAAGTCATGTAGGATACAGTAAACATCCCATGGTTTTTTCCAGACACGGTCAATAGGTCCAGTTGGTTGTGAGAAAAGAGCAGAAGATATTCCAATTCGTCTAACTTCTTGCAAACGGAGACTTAAGTTCGTGCTGAGTGGGAGTAGAAGCTTGCTTCCAAAATCTGGCAATAAGACATTTAGAAGCTGTCCACTATATAGAGGAAGAGCCCTTCCCAACCCACGGCCTAGAGGGGCGTAAGGAATGTTTAGAAGAAAGGTCTGTAGGGTAAAGGGACCCTACTCTGTGCAATATCAGCAACCAAGGGATTGAACCTTTTAACCAGAATGGCCGTATCCCTCTACAGTCCCAGAACACATGCTGTAAATTCGCCCTGGATCCCCACATCTCAGCAACAGTCCGGGATACTAGGCTTAAGCCTATGCAGGAGAGCAGGAGTATGATACCAATACATTAATACTTTGTACTGATTTTTTATTTTTGGGCAGAGAGGAGATGAGCGGGCTGCCTGCTTCCAAATCGTTTGCCAGGTGTCTCTGGAAATAGGGGACCCCAGATACTCCTCCCATTTAACGATATACGAGTGGACTATTGGGGAGTCGGAATTAGAAGCTATTAGCAGTTTATATATAGAGGATATCAGGCCCTTAGAGGAGTGTCCCGCCCGACATATCTTTTCAAATACAGTGGAGAGATACTGTGGTGGATTTTAATGTCGAAGAGAAAAAATGTCTGATCTGAAAGTAGGAATAGAAAGCCAGAGGGGAGGGGTCTGAGTGGACCGCAATACATCAAACGTTTTCAATTTAAAATGAAACGATGGTCCACCAGGTCCCCCAAAGTGGAACAATTTACGGTCAAACCAAGGCTTCAGACTCACATCTGGTCGGCCATCCAACAAATAGGGTAAAATATAAACGAGGTCAGTGAGGAAGCCTCAGAGCATAACCCAAATTTTTTGTGACATCTCTTCCAATATCCCTAGTAAGGGACATAAAATGCAATAGAGTGATAGTAAATTTCTGGGAGGTGGTAGCCCACAGCAAGGAGTTAGGGTGAATGGGGCTAGCCACAACTTCTCCACCTCCATCCATCTAGAGTATGCAAATAGTGCCGACCAAGATGGTATAGCACGCAATTGAGCCGCCCAAAAATATTTGACGAGGTCGGGTACCGCCAGACCCCCCTCCACCCTGCTCGCCAACAGAACACTCCAAGATATCCTATGTCTCTTTTTTCCCCATATAAAGTGAATCAAATCTGATTGCAAAGAACGAAGAACTGTCATAGGGATAGGAACAGGCAGGGTCTCATACAGATACATCAATTTAGGGAGAATGGTCATCTTAATCGCTGCTATTCGTCCAAATAAAGATAGAGCTAATTTATTCCATCTTTCCAACAACCTCTTAACATCAGTTATTAATTTGGGAAAAATTTAAATCTTAAAGAGAGAGGCATAAGCCGGCGTTAAATTGACCCCAAGATCCCGCAAACAGTCGGTCTGCCACCTATATTTAAAGGTGGCTGTTCGGAGAGAGAGATGATCACGAGGGAGACTGATTGGCAGGGCTTCAGTTTTGGACGTATTAATCTTATAACCTGACAGAATCCCAAACCGGGTCTGAAGGGCATGAAAAATTGGGAAAGGGGAAAACCCATGAGATTAGTCAATGTAAGGAGGACATCATCTGCGTATAACGAGACCTTAAAATCCTGCCCTTTTTTGTGGGACCCCTTTAATATCATCGTGTAACCGAATTGCAGCAGCCAACGGTTCAATACTAACACAAAAAGAAATTTGGAGAAAGGGGGCAACCCTGTTCTGGGTCCCATTTCGTTTGTAATTAGTTAGAGGGGCGTGCGGGGCCTGATGGCAGCAGTGGGGTGGGAGTAGAGACCCTGGAGCGCGCCAACAAAAGGACGCTAATCCCAAAAGCCTCCAACTAGGGAAACATAAAGGTCCAATTGAGGCGATCAAAAGCCTTTTCGGCTTCTAAGCTGAGAAAGGAGCATTGAGTCTCCTCTCCTATTATTATATCAATCAGGTAAAATCGCTCGCCTGGTATTGTCCCCCCCCTGCCTACATGGGACAAAATCCCACCGATCCTTATGTATAAGCTGTGGCAAGAAAAGGGAGAGTCTATTTGCCAGTAATTTAGTAAAAAAATTTAAGTCGCTTTTAAAAAAGAGCTATAGGTCTGTAGCTGGCGCACTCCAGGGGGCCCTTCCGGTTTAGGAATTAAATTTAATAAATGAATGGAGCATTGCAGTGGGGACAGCAGAGCCTGCAAGAAAAGAGTTAAAGACCCTCCCCATATAGGGAAGAATTTGGGGACTGGAAAGTCTGATAGTAAAGAAAAGGTGAGCAGTTGGTCCTTGGAGATTTTCCTGACGGAAAGCCTTAAGAATAGCCCCCAATCTCCTCCTCCGTAATTGGGAGGTTTAGTGTTGCCACCTCAGTAGCGCTGAGCTTGGGGAGATTACAGGACGAAAGAAAGTCCTGCAGCAGGGCGCCCCGTTCTCCAGGATCAGAGGGCAGGCGATCCGGGATATTGTATAACTTAGAGAAGAAGGAATGAAAGAGATCTGCTACAGTCTTGGGGTCTGAACATGGGACTCCAGCATTGTTCTTAATAGAGTAGGGTACTGACTTAACTGCTTCATCTCGAAGCATGCGTGCGAGCAAGGAGTGAGGTTTATTAGCCCTTTCATAGTACTTATGTCGGAGAAAAACCAGCAGTTTCTCAGTAGCATGTAAGGCCAGAGTTTTCAACTTTGCACGCAGATTCAATACCTGCCGCAGGACGGCCCTAGTGGGATTCGATGCTAGCTTGGATTCTAATTGCTTCAGTTGAGAGATGCAAGCATTCCTCTGAGCCTCCCTATCCTTTTTCAGGCGAGAACCCAGAGCAATGCATTTCCCCCTAACAACAGCTTTGTGGGTTCCCACAAGATGGCCATTGAGTCCACGGGACCCGTGTTAAGCTCAAAAAATTCCTGAATGTGTTGTCTCAGCTCTTGCCTGGTCTGAGGGTTCTTAAGCACAAATTCGTTGAGTCTCCAGTGGCACCGTCTCAAACTAAAATCCCCTGATTTCAGGGTTAGATTTATGGAGGCGTGGTCGGACCACGTGATTGAGCCCACTGAAGCCGATTCCAGCATTCGCAGGGCTAATATATTTCCGAAGAAATAATCTGATCTAGAATGTGATTGATGTGGATTTGAGAAGAAGGTATAAACCTTATCTGATGGATGATGGATCCGCTACAGATCGAATAAGCGGAACTGTCGTATACTGGCGGAAGCCCCCTGGAGAGACAACGCTGAGCCCTTGATAAAGAGTGTTGAGACATGTAGAGTTTATCAAATACTTCAGAGAAGACCAGATTAAAATCTCCCCCTATAACAGTGGGCGCCGATGGGAGGCGTGACAAGCGAAGAAGAAGCCGTTTGAGGAAAGATAATTGTCCTACATTGGGTAAGTATGTATTAAAACAGGATGATAGGTGGCCATTCAGCGCGCCCTCCAAAATCAAATATCGAGCCCCAGGATCAGACAACACCGCATTAATCCGTAAAGGGCAGGCCCTGGAAACTAGAACAGCCACCCCAGCCTTCTTCCTATCCTGAGACGCCATTTACTGTATAGGGTATAAATGTTTAATAAACCTGAAGTTTCCTTCCTTATTAAAATGGGTCTCTTGTAGAAAAATAATATCAGCAGGGTCGCGCTTAAGGTCAGTTAGCAAGAGCTTCCTTTTGGCATTAAAGTTTAGACCCTTAACATTAAAAGAGCGTATCCTACACATTAGGATAGTTAACAGGAGAACAGGCTATACAACTGGATTGCAAAACCGAGGTAACATTACATACCGAGCCCTGATGGACGAACGATCTGAAGTATCAAAACATAGCTGTGGAACCAAGAGGGAAGGGGGAAGACAAGACCCGGACATAAACAACAAATAACTGCACAAAATAGTAATCAAGGACATAACAGGACTATTTGAGTTCTGGAGGGGCAAAGAACATGAGATAAATCTAGTTAGAAAACAAGCAAAAAATATAAAGCGACATAAGTAGAAAAAAATAGCCTCAAGGGGGCAGCAAAGTGCAACCAAAGTTACCTGATAGAGGCCAAATTAACCCAAGAAACACTCACTGAATATAAATTTTTCAGGAAGGGAAGATCTCTCCTTAGGGAGAGCACCGAACGAACGGCTTGTAGAGTTTTTGTTTTGCCTTTTCGCCCTCTACTTAGCATCTGCATATCACAAGGCATTAAAGGGAAAGGGGCTGAGAAGCCCACAGCGCCCCTCTTTTGTTTGTAACAAAAACCTCAATTTGCTTTTGACCCACCGAGTCTTGAGAAAGCAAAAAGGATTTTTTTAGCCAAGCCAGTATCTCCATCTACAGACAACGCTGTTTCGGATTTTTGTCACCTCTTCATGTGCAGAGTAGAGAAGATAACTGGGGTGGCTGTGTGGGAGGCATCGGGTAGCTCAGGAAGGGAAGATCTCTCCTTAAGGAGAGCACCAAAGAACGCTTGTAGAGTTTTTGTTTTGCCTTTTCGCCCTCTACTTAGCATCTGCATATCACAAGGCATTATGGGAAAGGGGCTGAGAAGCCCACAGCGCCCTCTGTTGGTTGTAACAAATCCTCAATTTGCTTTTGACCCACCGAGTCTTGAGAAAGCACAATGGATTTTTTATCCAAGCCAGTAACTCTCATCTACAGACAACGCTGTTTTGGGATTTTTGGGCCCTCTTCAGTGCAGAGTAGAGAAGATACTGGCTGGCTGTGTGGAGGCATCGGGTAGCTCAGGAAGGGAAAATCTCTCCTTAGGGAGAGCACCGAACGAACGGCTTGTAGATTTTTGTTTTGCCTTTTCGCCCTCTACTTAGCAAACTGCATATCACAAGGCATTATGGGAAAAGGGCTGAGAAGCCCACAGCGCCTCTGTTGGTTTTTAACAAATCCTCAATTTGCTTTTGACCCACCGAGGTCCTTGAGAAAGCAAAAAAGGATTTTTTTTGCCAAGCCCGTATCTCTCATCTACAGACAAACGCTGTTTCGGGATTTTTGTCCTTCTTCACTGCAGAGTAGAGAAGATACTGGCTGGCTGTGTGGGAGGCATCGGGTAGCTCAGGAAGGGAAGATTTTCCCCCTTAGGGAGAGCACCGAACGAACGGCTTGTAGAGTTTTTGTTTTGCCTTTTCGCCCTCTACTTAGCATCTGCATATCACAAGGCATTATGGGAAAGGGGCTGAGAAGCCCACAGCGCCCTCTGTTGGTTGTTTAAAAAATCCTCAATTTGCTTTTGACCCACGAGTCTTGAGAAAGCAAAAAGGATTTTTTAGCCAAGCCCGTATCTCTCATCTACAGAAAAAACGCTGTTTCGGGATTTTTGTCCCCTTCAGTGCAGAGTAGAGAAGACACTGGCTGGCTGTGTGGGGAGGCATCGGGTAGCTCAGCAAGGGAAGATATCTCCTTAGGGAGAGCACCAACGAACGGCTTGTAGAGTTTTTTTTTTGCCTTTCGCCCTCAACTTAGCCTCTGCATATCACAAGGCATTATGGGAAAAGGGCTGAGAAGCCCACAAGCGCCCTCTGTTGGTTGTAACAAATCCTCAATTTGCTTTACCCACCGAGTCTTTAGAAAGCAAAAAGGATTTTTTAGCCAAGCCAGGCGAAACAGCGTTGTCCCGTAGATGAGAGATACTGGCTTGGCTAAAAAATCTTTTGCTTTTTCAAGACTCGTGGGCAAAAGCAAATTGAGGATTTGTTACAACCAACAGAGGGCGCTGTGGGCTTCTCAGCCCCTTTCCCATAATGCCTTGTGATATAATACTAGAAGAGTGAAGAAATCAGGCGCTTTGAATTCCAGGTCTTTTGTGTATAAAAAGTCTGTGAATTTTCAATTTCTTGTATAACATCATGTCTGAAGAAGGGAGCTAGTTCTCTCGAAAGCTCACCATCAAATATACTCAGTTAGCCTCTAAAAGGTATCGCCTGATTTCTTCACTCTTCTGATATAATACTATTGATGCAAGATTCCTTGCACCTAAAACATGGAAGAAAGGGCAATCCCTCACTAGAAGTAGTGTAGCTAAGGGGATAAACAACAACAACCCTACAAAAGAGAGCATGAATCATCAACAGTAATACCCATTTGACTTAATCCCCAGCAAGCTAGGAGGAGAAAAAACACTCAAAATAATAGCATTAAATAGAAATGCAGTTAATGACTGGCGCCTAAAATAGGCAGGAAAGTGTAAGACCGTAAGTGGATCCCAACATCCCCCCTCCCATCTGATATTCAAGTTCCTGTGCGGGCCAGTTGCCTGGAGGGAGACTTCAATGGCTCCTGAGGCTCACCCATTTTTCAAGCACTAGTGTGCACAAAAGTGCCTGTTTACAAATTACTCAGCTTTCCTTTACAGCCTTTATTCAATTTATATTGTAAGCACTCGCTTAGCTGTCGGATGCCATCTTGGACAGTCCAGCGGATTAACCAGCTTGCTTTAGCTTGATCGCCATTCTTCTGGTCAGTGGTTATGGCACACGGTAAGCAAGGCACTCGGACCAAACAGTATATTTTAAGACTGGCTTCAGCCAGCTTTATTCATATACCAGTACAGGAAACAAATGAAAACAAATCAAATCCTAGGCTGCCTGGCCACTAACTTCACATAAAGAGTTTAACCCTCTCTAACATTGTCTGGACATAGAGTCTAGCACCACCAATACAGTACCATCACTGTACACACTATAGGCTTTCCTCAACCTGGGAATCTGAGCCTTTCACCAGCTCTGCTTTGCTCCAACCCTGGCAGCCACACCTACAGATCACCCGCAGTCTCAGGATGTTTATAGGCCTCCAGTGACCTGTCAGAAGTCTGTCCTGGAATGGCCTCTCACCAAACACTATGACCGACCGGTCCTGAAAAGGCAACCCATACTGTGCCGCATAGAAGCCATGCTAGCTACATGTGTCAGTAACCATTGGTTGCTGACACAAAATAGTTGCCTTCCCTCCAAGGCTCTGGAGTCAAAGTCGTGAAGTCAGAGTCATTATAAAATGGACCGACTAACTCCTAAAATATATAATAAATTGGTACAGTTAGTTCAATGCAGTGCCAAGAGCAAGAGAAATTGGGTCTTGTCATTACTACGGCTAACATATCTTCAGCCTCATCTGATGAGGAGTTCAATTTTGAAAAGTGTTTGGATGACATGGAGCAGGCAAAGCGTCATCGCAGATTCTACTCCCATAGCAAACAGATTTTCAAAGAAGTAGAGGAGTTCAACCTTTCATCAAAACGGACTGACTGTACATGAGGCAATTCCTTTATACCCCGACATTGTTAGAAATGTTGCCCATGTGGTCAGCAACCCAAGTTAGTGTAGAGAGGCCGTTCTCTAGCCTTAAAATAATGAGATCAGATGTGAAGTCATCTATGAAGGAGGATCTGATGTAGGCAATACTATTTCTCAGAACGTATTCATAGACTCAACACATGTTATTCAGGATGTTTTTATTGAAAACTGTTTTTTCCCCACTTACTGCAGCGTTTTGCTTATTTGCTATTTTTTTTAGTTTTTGTGTTCTAAAGTTTTATCCAATAAATATATTTTACACTGACAGCCAAAAGGGTAACAATGTTTTGACCTTGTGATTTTCAGACTCCATATCGCACCATCCACTACAGCATTGAATCTGATACTACCATCTTTTTATAGACAATCATCTTGGCTATCTCATCTTTGACCTGCAACTATTTAGCATATGCTTAGTTATGTAGATTCTTGTCAGGTCCCTGCATTGTTACTCTTTTGCTATTGGTGGTGGAACAATCTTTTTCTTCTTGTTTGCTACAAATGACCACCTGTTCTCACATTCCCTAATAGCTCAGTGTTATTAGGCTGATTCCCAAGTGAAAGGTCACTGGTTCAAGCAGCCATGAAGATTTCCTAAGAAAAGAGAAATAGCATCATCCAGTTCATCAATAGTGGTCTCTCAGCCAAGAAAATTGCCAAACTGCATCATGTGAGGCCATGACAGCTCAAAAGACAAGAGGTGGACGTCCAGGCAAAATATCAGAGTCAACAAGTTGGCTCATCACAAGGTCTATCAGACACGGCAGTGGAGGTGGCTTCATAAGAATCAGATCTCAAACGTTTCATGCAAGCACTATGCAACACGCATTACACAAGCTTGGAATGATGGCCTGAAAAAAGGTGAAGAAGCCTCGACTTCAATCGCGTCATAAGAAGACGTTTGCTCGAAAAATGGAAGATTGGAAACGGGTGATTTGGAGCGATGAGATGAAAGTCAATAGAGTGGGCTCTAATGGGTGCAAATGGGTTTGGAAGAATGGGGCTAACGGATGGAGAAATTGAAGGGGATGTTTCACAGCCAAAGATGTTGGATACTTGACCAGGATTGAAGTTGATCTCAATGCGAAGCTATATGTGACTATCATACAGGATGAGTTACTTCATACACTCAAGTACTATGGGTATGAAAAGGATGACAGTGTTCCAACAGGACAACAACCCGAAGCATATGTCAAGGTTGGAGAAGGAATGGTTCAATTACAATGAAGTAGAGTTGCTGTATTGGCCTCCACAGTCCCCAGACCTCAACCCAATTGAACACTTGTGGGTAGAGTTGAAGAAAAAGCTGTATTCGTACCCAAGTCCCGTATGCACCAACATTGGGAACATGTAGAAGAGACCTGGGATCAGACTTTGGTCAAGATATGCTTGAACCTGATCCAGAGCCCAGAAGGATTCAGGCAGTATTAAAAGCCAAAGACGGATTTACCAAATACGAACAAAATAATAAAAATTACCATTTTGATTTTAGGAGCAAAACAGTAACAATGGTGTTACATGACAAGAATATGCAGAACTAAGCAGATGCTAAAAACTTGCAAGTCAAATTTATGTATAAGATAGGTAAGATAATTGTCTATAAAATGATGGTAGCCTCATGTACAAAGCTGTAGTGAATGGTTATATATGGAACCTGAAAGTCAAAAGTTCAAAACATTGTTACCATTTTGCTTGTCAGTGTATGTTCTGCCTAAATAGCTTGATTATTGTATCATAAGGTGATAAAAAGCCTGGTGTTACCATTTTACTACAGTAAAGTTATCACTCACACCATGTATGAGGGAGTAGGAGTCAGGAGTGGGAGTCGGAGTTAGGGAAATTGAAGAGTCGGCGCTTTGTCTTACTGCCTCCCAGGGCCGTTGCCTGGGTCCCAGAACAACCGGGGGCCGGGCCCTTTGTGTTAAGTTTTGCTCAGTAGGGCTGGGTTCAGACGACATTTTTCACGCTACATCGTGTACTGTAGCATATATTTTTACAGAAAAAAAACTTATGTTTGTCACTAATTTTCTGCATATTCCTCAGTAGTCACTGTACAATGAAAATCAATGCTGACAAATTTGCATTTGTCAGTGTAATATCTTATAAATAACAGTCACCAAAAAATACACCTATAAATGGAGCAAATATACCATACGAATGATTGTTACTAAAAAAAAAACTCCTACAAAACCAAACCCACAACAATTACTGCCAGGCTCAAATAATACTGCCAGACCATGGCCAAATGCGACCTCTACATGTGATCAGTTGCACACAGGCTTTGAAGATGTATATTAACGCCATACAGTGACCAGATAGTGGTATATACTAGTAGTATGTAGGTGCTCTGCAGACATATAAGTGATTACACTGCAGTTACATTTAGTGACTTGCAGAAGATGTCTTTTCTGTTCGGATTCGTTTACTTTCCCTTCTCTTCTCCATCTGGCCCAGACTGCCATGATGACTTCTCCCGGCCATGACTCATCTCTGCAGAATTTACCTCACAAACATTTTAGAATCCTCACTTTTCCAGCACATATATACCTACCTACTTACTGGGGGTATGATAGAAAAGCCAGATGTCTGCTGTGGGGGATGGGGAGTCACCCATCGTTCCTTTATAATCCCTCATTAGGTAGGTTTATAGACCCACTCCCAGTAGTTAGTTATATAGGTCTCCTCAGTAGGGAGGTATATAGGTTATATGTCCCCCAGTAGGAAGGTATAAAGGTAATATGTTCCCCAGTAGGTAGATCTATAGATAATAGGGTCCCCCAGTCGGTATATAGGTAATAGGGTCCCTAGTATATAGATAGGTAATAGGGTCCCCCAGTATATAGATAGGTTATAGGGCCCCTAATATATAGAGAGGTTATAGGGCCCCTAATATATAGAGAGGTAATAAGGCCCCTAATATATAGAGAGGTAATAGGGCCCCTAATATATAGAGAGGTTATAGGGCCCCTAGTGTATAGCTAGGTAATAGGGCCACCAGTACATATAGGTATATAATAGGGCCACCAGTACATATAGGTAGGTGATAGGGCCACCAGTACATATAGGTAGGTAATAGCGCCACCATTACATATAGGTAGGTAATAGGGCCACCAGTACATATAAATAGGTAATAGGGCCCCCAGTATGGCTAGGCAAGTAATAGGGCCCCTAGTATAGATAGGCAGGTAATAGGGGCCCCAGTATAGATAGGTAGGTAATAGGACCTCCAATATAGGCAGGTAATATGGCCCCAGTATATAGCTAGGCAGGTAATATGGCCCCAGTATATATCTAGACAGGTAATATGGCTCCAGTATATAGCGAGGCAGATAATATGGCTCCAGTCTATAGCTAGACAGGTAATATGACCCCCAGTATATAGCTAGACAGGTGATATGGCCCCGGTATATAGCTAGGCAGGTGACATGGCCCCCAGTATATAGCTAGGTAGTTAGATGGCCCTCACTATATAGCTAGGTAATTATATGGCCACTAATATACAGCTTGGTAATTATATGGCCCCCAGTATACAGCTAGGTAATTATATGGCCCCCAGTAAACTGCTAGGTAATTATATGGCAACCAGTATACAGCTAATTAATTATATGGCCCCTAGTATACAGCTAGGTAATTATGTGGCCCCCATTATACATGGGCAGGTATTTATATGACCCCCAGTATACATGGGCCGGGATTTATATGACCCCCAGTCTCCATGGGCAGGTAATTATATGGCCTCCAGTATACAGCTAGGTACTTATATGGCTCCCAGAAGACAGCTAGGTAACTATAGGGCCCCCAGTATACAGCTAGGTATTTATATGGCCCCCAATATACAGCTAGGTAATTATATGGCTCCCAGTATATAGCTAGGTAATCATATGGCCCCAGTATACATAAGCAGCTAATAAGGCATATATAAAACAAAAAATACAAGTACTCACCTTTCTCCTGTTCCTTAAAGCTCCGGCCCTTCTCCATCTTCTTCCCGACACAGGTGGCGTGACATCATCACGCCGCGCAAGCAGCAGGATGAGGTACTTATGCTGCCTGTGCCGGACACCTCGGTGAGCCGCAGGCCTGCTTGCGGCTTATTGGAGTTATCTGCTGAGCAGGGAGCACTTGCTCTCTGCTCTACGGAAGCCCCCAGCTGTATGTGCATCCAGAGGATGCACATACAGTTTAAGAGATCGTCGGGACTCCAGGCAAACAGCAGCGGCCTGGAGCCCGGCAAGGTTTGGGGTACAGGCAGTTTTATCCAGGGCTTGTGCCCCGGATAAAACTGCCTAGCGACAACTCTTCTGATTCCTCAGCCCTGCTCCCCTCACCGAAACCAAGTTTTTTGGTGGCACATCTGCAGCAGGTATCCTGTTGTACTCCACCTGCTGGCAGAAATCTGCCACCGCCTGAGGGCACTCTGCCACAATATATTAGTACACCACTCACATATTTGTAAATATTGTAGTATATCTTTTCATGGGACACATTGACACTGTGATACAACGTAAAGTAGTCAGTGTACAACTTGTGCAACAGTGTAAATTTGGTTTTCTCCTTAAAGTAACTTACACACAACCATCAATGTCTAAACTGCTGGCAACAAAAGTGAGTACCCCCCTAAATGAAAATGAACAAATAGTGTCCAAATTGTCAATATTTTTTGTGGCCACAATTATTTTCTAGAACTGCCTTAACTCTCTTGGGTATGGAGTTCACTAGAGCTTCACAGGTTGCCACTGGAATCCTCTTCCACTCGTCCATGGTGACATCACGGAGTTGGTGGATGTTAGAGACCATGCACTCCTCCACCTTCCGTTTGAGGATGCCCCACAGATGCTTAAAAGGGTTTAGGTCTGGATACATGCTTGGGCAGTCCAGCACCTTTACATTATTTTCTTTAGCAAGGCAGTATTTGTCTTGGAGATGTGTTTGGGGTCGTTGTCATGTTGGAATACTGCCCGGGGGAGTAGTTTTCAAAGGGAGGGGATCATGTTCTGCTTCAATATGTCACAGTACATGTTGGTATTTATGGTTCCCTCAATGAACTGTAGCTCTCCACAGTCAGCAGCACTCATGCACTCCCACCACCATGCTTAACTGTAGGCAATACACACTTGTCTTTGTACTCCTCATCTGGTTGCTGCCATACACTTGACACCATATGAACCAAATAAGTTTATATTGGTCTCATCAGACCACAAAACATGGTTCCAATTATCTGTGTCTTTAGTCTGCTTGTCTTCAGCAAACTGCTTGTGGGCTTTCTTGTTCATCATCTTTAGAAGAGGCTTACTTCTGGCACAACAGCCATGCAGACCAGTTTGATGCAGTGTGGAGTGTATGGCCTGAGAATTGACAGACTGACCTCCGTCCCCATTAACATCTGCAACAATGCTGGCAGCACTCATATGTCTATTTTGAAAAGACAAGCTCTGGATATGACGTTGAGCATGTGCACGCAACTTCTTTAGTCAACCATGGAGATGCCTGTTTTGAGTGGAACCTATCTTGTTAAACCGCTGTATGGTCTTGGCCACTGGGCTGCAGCTCAGTTTCAGGATGTTGGCAATTTTTTAGTCTAGGCCATCTGTATATAGCACAGCAAAAATTTTTTTCAGATCTCAGGCAGTTCTTTGCAAGAGGTTGCCATGGGTTTAACTTCCGTGACCAGAATCAGAGTGGGGGGGAATCAAGTTTGAATGGGATTTAAACAAATCTCTCCCATCATGCTGTTCATATTTTGACTGGAGGGAAAGACAATACCTTAAAATTGATTAACAGTACCTCACCATTGCAAGGCTTCAAGCAGGATGCTCTCAGACAGAAGTGGCCACTGATCTAAGAATGTCACACATTGTTATCAGCGGGTTGCAACAGAGATACAGAGAGAATAGAATAGTCACAAAAAAGGCAAAGAAGTGGACGCCCTGGGCTACATCACACACTGATGACCCCTTCATTGTAAACAATGGCCCCGCGGAACCGGGTGATAAATGCCACACACTCCAGGGAATGTTTAAGGGAGGTGAGAGGCACCAAGTGTCACTTCAGACCGTTTGTAAAACCCTTTATATCAGGGTGCTAGATGCCTGACCACACCACCGACACAGGCATCATAGTCTTGCATGGGGCGGGAGCAATAGGGGTCTTTAGTGCTGTTCAGTGATGAAAATCGATTAATTTTTATGCAGAAGTTATGACCAAAGAATGATATTGGAGATGTCGAAGAGAGCGCTATGCCACAGCAAGTTCAGGTACCAGTCAAGTACCCTTGCCAGTCGTCTTAGCACACAGACCCTGCTTATGTAAACAGTTATGAAAGGTCTGACATCATATTTGTGTGCCTTTCATCTCACTTAAATGTGCCTGGAGTTGCGTGGCAGTCACAGGGTTTCCGAGAGCTTGATTACAATAAAGCTGTCATAGTGTGTGATGACCCAAGGAGCGCCCCCCTCTTTCCTTTTCTTTGTTTTCCGTCTCTTGAATCTTGGTCAATGCGAGACACTCTAATGAGTGCCCAATTCTGTCTGAGAGCTTCCTTGCTTGAACCCCCTTTGATTTCCCATATTTCCACATTTTAATGTGAAATTCGGCTTTTTTTTCATCTTTTTTAAAAAGAATCACTACTATGCCCCAAAACTGAACCTCGATCGTTTAAACCTGTCATAAAAATTTAATGGGTTTGTTTTTTAATATTTATTTTGATCAAAAAATACAGTGTGATACAAGATACGAGGGCATCTAAAAAGGAGCAAATTTTTTTCCCATAAATTGTAAATATAAAAAAAATAACACATGCCCCCCTTTTTTGTATCAAAAGGGGTTGGGGCCCAAAAGTATAAAACTTATTTTTTATGATATTTTGGCAATAAAAAAAAAAAAATAAAGTAAATAACCAGGCCCCATTCATTCAGTGTATTAAAGTTTTTACCAAAAATGTACAGTAATATGTGTTTTTGCCAAATAAGTGAATTTTAAAAAAACAAATTTAAAGTATTAAAACAATAAAAAACTCAGAACATTTTTTTGTGTGCAACACAGTGTTGGGCACAATGCGTGAGCCCACATTTTAATGGGTTGATTTCATTGAGGAATTTGGCAAGAGATTTGTAAATTTAAAAGGTGAGGCACTTTTGTGTTTTTTGAGTTTTTTTTTTTTATTTTATTGTTCTTTTGATAACTTTAAAATTTAAAAAGGGGATGCCACTCTTTGGTTCCTTTTAAAAAATGTGGGCAAAGGAAATAAACTTATTAAAAAACATTTTTTTAAAGATTTTGTTCTCTTAAAAAAATAGAGCAGTGTTTTTTTCGTGTTTGATGCTTTCCTAGGTTCAGACCACCTCGTTTTTTTTTTTTTTTTTTTTTTTTTTTTTTTTTTAGAGTGGCACTGATAATGCCCCGCGTTTTTTAACAGCAAAAAGTTTTTTTATCAGGATCTTTTTTTTTATTTAAAAAAAACGTTAACCATTTAGGTTATAGTTTGAGCCATTTGTAGTGCAAGGACATGTTGCTTTTGTATGTAAATATACAAATAATCATGTGAATGTAGAAGAATCACTTTGTTCATCTTGGCAGTTTCCTCTCGGGAGAAATACAGCTCTGCTAGCTCACATGTAGGAACTTTCAATCCCCAGTGGAGCACGGGGAATGTTAGCCCTAGAGTAGCGCTAGAGTCCCCCAGGGCTGTCTGTTTTAACCAGACGCAGTCAGGGCACGTGTGTGTACCCTGATTTTCCCTGAATCAAAGTGAAACATTGAAATTTTGAGATATTCTGTTGCTAATGCATTATCAAGTGTAAAAAAAAAGGAAAATAGCTACCCGTTAATGGGATTAAAAAAGGTAAAAAACCTAAAAAGTGTGGAAATAAAATAAAAATAAATATTTAATAAAAAATTATTGTGATAATTAAACAAAACACAAAGTCACCCCTTTTTGGTATCCACACAGCCATAATAACCTGAAGAATCTAACAGGTTATTTAGTGTGAAATGTGAAAGTAAAAAAAAAAAAAAAATGAAATAAAAAAAAAATTTCAGAATTTATATGAAATCAAAAATATCCCCAAAAAAAACAACTTTTGTGCTAAAAAAATATAAATGTGCTTTGAAAAAATAAAAAAAAGGAAAAGCTAAAAAAAAAAAATTTTGCTCATTTACGTTTTTTCAGGCCTGGGGATTTAAAAGGGTTAAAAATTTCTTACCATTTTGTTGCTTAAATCTTTTGAAATCTTTAAAGCTACAATGGACAGAACCAATAGCATACCACTTCTTGGCTCAGGGACAACGTCATCTACCTGCATTGAGAGAGAAGAGTTTTTGTGAGTAAGTGCTTAAAAAGGGAAAAAGGGGACACCCACAGCAGAGGCCTTATAAAGGGTTTAAAGGGAAAAATATTTTTCCCCTGCACCGTTTTTTGGCGTTTTTTTAGCATTTTTGTTTTTGAAAAGCTGAAAAAAATTCTGAAACAGATCCCATAGATTTTAATAATAAAAACGTTCTGAAGTCTCCACAGAACATTTTTTTCAGCTCATTTCTGTTCCTGGTCGTTTTTTGAAACAAGTTGCAAAAAATGCTAGAACAGGGCAGACAATTTTCTATTGAAGTCTAAAAACCGGCGGATGTTTTTTGGCACATTTTTTTTTTTGCAGAAATCCACAACAATTAACGCTCTGCGTTTCTGCCCAAAAAAAGTGCCAAAAACGCTGTTTTTGACATGCACTGGACAAAACACTCAGTTTTATGAACGATTTTAGGGTTTGGTTTTAGTAGTTTTTTGCCAATGGTTTGATAACCTTAGTCTATAAAATAAGGAGTATTGATAGAGTGGGGGGAGGGGGTGAGGGGAAGTGTGGGTGAGTTGGGCTTAGTGGAGCAAAGGGGGGGGAAAAGCACGTGGAGTTAAAGGGGTTTTCCACGATTAAAAAGACATGGGAAATTGCAAATGAAATAACAAACATTTTGCCATTCTTATTATTAAAAAAATTTGCACCGTTTTTGTTTAGCTGCCCCCGTTTGTGATATTTTTACAGCTCGCTCCAGGGGTACGACCCGGGCTGAGAGCTCCTCAGTCCCGGCGACACTAGAAAAACACCCCAGACTATGAGTGTTTAAACCCAAGTTGCGTCATTACTTGTCCTTGTTTCCCTTAGTAAATTAGTCAAATAGTGCAAAAAAATAAAAAAGAAACCTCAAAGAGGGATGTGCTTGATAAAGAGAAAGAAAAAAACAAGTTGGGGTTTGCAGGGATTTCAACCTAGGACCTTGTGCCCGGGGGCAAAAAAAAATTTACCTTTACTACTCACAAAGTTTTCATAAACAGATCTTTTTTGACTA
>JAODAL010012065.1:0-97019 GCA_025379985.1 Phyllomedusa bahiana | reverse complement strand
CTTTTCCCCCGATGAAAATATATTGATCTACTCACCCCTCCAGCGCTATAAAATATTGTCTGCAGGTTAGATACTTCAATGTGACTGGTTCCCTTTAAAACAAACATGTTGGTGGCTTAGGCTGCCCTATCTGAGAGGAGGATGTGATGGAGGAAGAGGAGCTGAGCTCTGATATATAGGGTTATATGATAGAGGAGCTGAGCTCTGTGATATATAGGGTTATATGATAGAGAGAGAAGCTGATGTCTGTGATATATAGGGTTATATGATAGAGAGAGAGAGAAGATTATCTCAGAAATATATAGGTTTATATGATTTGGAAGAGAATTTGAGTAAATAAACAGAGTAAATCCTGATCGGACTATATATCACAGAGCTCAGCTTCTCTCTCTATCATATAACCCTATATATATCACAGGGCTCAGCTTCTCTCCTCTATCATATAACCCTATATATCACAGAGCGCAGCTTCTCCTCTATCATATAACCCTATATATCACAGAGCTCAGCTTCTCTCTCTATCATATAACCCTATATATATCACAGAGCTCAGCTTCTCTCTCTATCATATAACCCTATACACTCACCGGCCACTTTATTAGGTACACCATGCTAGTAACGGGTTGGACCCCCTTTTGCCTTCAGAACTGCCTCAATTCTTCGTGGCATAGATTCAACAAGGTGCTAGAAGCATTCCTCAGAGATTTTGGTCCATATTGACATGATGGCATCACACAGTTGCCGCAGATTTGTCGGCTACACATCCATGATGCAAATCTCCCGTTCCACCACATCCCAAAGATGCTCTATTGGATTGAGATCTGGTGACTGTGGAGGCCATTTGAGTACAGTGAACTCATTGTCATGTTCAAGAAACCAGTCTGAAATGATTCCAGCTTTATGACATGGCGCATTATCCTGCTGAAAGTAGCCATCAGATGTTGGGTACATTGTGGTCATAAAGGGATGGACAAGGTCAAGCAACAATTACTCAGGTAGGCTGTGGCGTTGCAACGATGCTCAATTGGTACCAAGGGGCCCAAAGAGTGCCAAGAAAATATTCCCCACACCATGACACCACCACCACCAGCCTGAACCGTTGATACAAGGCAGGATGGATCCATGCTTTCATGTTGTTGAACGCCAAATTCTGACCCTACCATCGAATGTCGCAGCAGAAATCGAGACTCATCAGACCAGGCAACGTTTTTCCAATCTTCTACTGTCCAATTTCGATGAGCTTGGGCAAATTGGAGCCTCAGTTTCCTGTTCTTAGCTGAAAGGAGTGGCACCCGGTGTGGTCTCTGCTGCTGTAGCCCATCTGCCTCAAAGTTCGCCGTACTGTGCGTTCAGAGATGCTCTTCTGCCTACCTTGGTTGTAACGGGTGGCTATTTGAGTCACTGTTGCCTTTCTATCAGCTCGAACCAGTCTGCCCATTCTCCTTTGACCTCTGGCATCAACAAGGCATTTCCGCCCACAGGACTGCCGCTCACTGGATGTTTTTTCTTTTTCAGACCATTCTCTGTAAACCCTAGAAATGGTTGTGCGTGAAAATCCCAGGAGATCAGCATTTCTGAAATACTCAGACCAGCCCTTCTGGCACCAACAACCATGCCACGTTCAAAGGCACTCAAATCACCTTTCTTCCCCATACTGATGCTCGGTTTGAACTGCAGGAGATTGTCTTGACCATGTCTACATGCCTAAATGCACTGAGTTGCCGCCATGTGATTGGCTGATTAGAAATTAAGTGTTAACGAGCAGTTGGACAGGTGTACCTAATAAAGTGGCCGGTGAGTGTATATCACAGAGTTCAGCTTCTCTCTTCTATCATGTAACGCTATATATCACTGAGCTCAGCTTCTCTCCTCTATCATATAACCCTATATACCAGAGCTCAGCTCCTTTCCTGTGTCTCTGTTATGATTGGAGAGGTGGTTGGGACTTAGAGTACAGCAGAGGAACTGCAGTTGATGTCGGGGTATGTTCACGGCTTTTTGGATCCGTTTTTTACCAGAAGAGAAACTGCATCCAAACTACATCCAAAAAAGTATCCAAAAACGCAGCTGCAGATGCTTTTTTGGATGCGTTTTGCATGCGTTTTTGGATGCTTTTTTGTATCTGTTTTTCAATATATATACACAGGTTGTAGTTTGAAAAGGTAGAATCTTTTAGTGTAATATACTTTACCCTTACATGTATGTATGTTGGGGTATGTAATATACTAAATTGGCCCCTAGAGGTCTCATTTGATCTAGAAGAACTGTTTGAACTTTAATAACCTAATGACCTACATTTTCACTTAGAGTGGAAAGTGGTTAAGTAGTAGTGTAAGAGGAAGCCCAATAGAGGGAGCTATAACAAATTTTACATGTGTTTCAGAGGAAGCCTAATAGAGGGCGCTATAGCAGCATTTTACATGTGTTTAATCTTATAAATCACTTTTTATATATCTTTAATGATATAAAAGCAGTTTTTTTGTATACCCTGTTTCCCCCCGATAATCAGACAGTGTTTTATATTAATTTTTGCTCCTGAAGACGAGCTAAAACTTATTTTTAGGGGATGTTTTATTTTTCTATGAACAATAATTCACATTTATTGTTGAAAAAAAACATCAACATGTATTAATATACTGTAGTGATTTCATCACAAACATCAGCACAACCAGCCAAACTCTGAATTGCATTAAAAAATTCACTATTTTCGGGGGTGTCTTATTTTCGGGGAAACAGGGTAGAATGGGTGTTTATAGAAATTATAGAAGTTTTTAATAATAAGTTTATAAATGGTTTATTATAGAATGTTGAGTGGTTTTAGTATTATAAAAACTTCTATAATTTCTATAAACACCCATTCTATAATAAAAAAATGCTTTTATATCATTAAAAATATATATATATATATATATATATATATATATATATACATAGTGATTTATAAGATTAAACACTTAAAATGCTGTTACAGTGCCCTCTATTAGGCTTCCTCTGAAACACATGTAAAATGCTGTTATAGCGCCCTCTATTGGGCTTCTTCTTACACTACTACTAAACCACTTTTCACTAAGTGAAAATGTAGGTCATTATGTTACTAAAGTTCAAACGGTTCTTCTAGATCAAATGAGACCTCTAAGGGCCGATTTAGTGTATTACACTTCAAATTTTAATCCAATGCGTTTTTTCATATGAAAAGCGCATCCAAAACGTACCCAAAAGTATGTTGCGCTTTTGGGTCCATTTTTCAGGCTCCAAAAGCGCACTCCATTGTTTCCTCTGGGGATTTCACTTGTGTAAAACGCAAGTAGAATTGACATGTCAATTCTTAAAATGGATCCGAAAGCGCATTGAAAAGACGCAAGTAAACACGCAGCAGACGACACTGTTGAACGGAGATGGGGTGTTTTACATTTAAACCATTGTAGATCAAACTGCACATTGTTAGATAAGTTTTTTGGATCCGTTTTGGGTCCGAAAAACAGATACAAACACGGATCTAAAAAACGTCATGTGAACAAACCACAGTACGCAGTACGGCGCCAATCCGTCGGAGTCATTACGGTAATCCACTGCTCTCATAGAGAAACAGTGGATTCCGTCGCTCCTCCCCGCTCAGCGAATCCGCCGCGGGGGAGAAAGTGACATGCACATTATTTAGGCACGTACGCGCCGTAGATAATTGAAATTTGTCTATGGGGCCGGACTGCGCCCCCCGCCGCGCTCCGGCCCCCGCCCCTTATTCACGGCGGATTTGTGAGCGCACAAATCCGTCGGGAATAAGCCGTGTGAACACGGCCTAAGAGTCCCTATCACCTCCTTATTCAAAACAGAGCGGGTTCGGGACTCGTTTCCGAGATGCAGGACTTGGAGGTAGGACCTACGGCTATTTGATATTAAAGGCATGTCCTACCGCTAAGCTATTAATGTTTGTGATGGGAAAACCCGTTTACGGTAACCTATATGTCTGATTTGGAATATGCCAATCCACTTTGTGTGAATGTGCCATATCCCCGCCTGCGGACGCACTGTACAACGTATGGGATGTTCAGACAGGGTAATATCTGCACAAAACAATCCACATCCGTCTGTGCAGATTTTGTTGCCAATTTATAGCAGATTAAAATCTGCAGTAAATCCTTGACAAAATCCACATCAATGTATGCAGATTCTGTTCTACGGATCTTTCTGGGAAACTGGTGATGGTCCCAACCTGTGTAAATTTACCCTAAACTTCAGGCTGCTGGTAGTTGAGCAACATCGCCTTTCCCCCTTTACTATTCTTTCTTTTCCCGCAGCCCCTGTCCATGACTCTGCAGCGGAGTGACAAGGTGTCCTCTGTAATGACATCATGTGACCATTTAGGGTCGCGACTGTTGAACAATTTGGGTATGTCGTCCGATGGCAGCAATTGGCTACTTTGGTCATATGATCCCATTATGTAAGGCGGCACCCCGGATTCTAATCCATGAAGACCAAAGGTGGAGGAGCAGAGGAGAACTTTATACAGGAGTTTATTATTTTAGGCACATTTAAGGCTTATTACAAAGGTTTCCTTATAGACACACAGGCTGTACATATGTAGCAGAGCTGAATATGTAATGTAACTGCTTGGGGCTTGATTGATTATGGATCTGTTTGGAGACGGAGCTCTTCATGTTTTGGCTTCTAGAAGATGCAGTCGCACAGAGTACATCCTTCTTTCCCCGAATTCATGGCCAAGTGACGACAAGATCTCGAGAGGGAGAGGTAGATAGATCTTGGTGCACTGGTTTGTGCTCAGTTGAATTTGTACAAGTTGTAATTATCATAGGAGCTGAATTATTGGGGGCTCTAGCGCTAAGCATATGTCCATTTTTAACACACTTTTTTCAATTTGCATATAGGATTATATGTACATAAACCCCAAATAATAATCAGATTTACCTTGCACCGATCCTGAGCATGCATTATTCTTCACAGCTGCATTGACAATTCTGCAGGCTTCAGAGCTTACATGCTAAAAAAGCAGAGAAAGATGTAGAAGATTTGAGTAGGGCTTGCTCAGAAAGATTAATATCACTGTACAATGATCTGATAGGGGACAAAATAGCCACCTGCTTCATAGCTGCTCAGCTAAGCTGTTAAGAGGTGTTTGACAAGCTTGCTGACTGTTTCCATTGGCAAAAGGCAGAATAGTAAGTGCAGCTATGGAGTATAATACAGGATATAACTCAGGATCAGTACAAGATATGTAATGTATGTACAGTGACTGCACCAGCAGAATAGTGAGTGCAGCTCTGGAGTATAATACAGGGTATAACTCAGGAAAAGTAATTTATGCACACAGTCGCTGCACCAGCACAATAGTATTGTACTCCAGAGCTGCGTTCACTATTCTACTGGTGCAGTCACAGGATCAGTACAGGATAAGTAATGTATGTACACAGAGTTAGATCCTGTATTATCCTCCAGAGCTGCACTCGCTATTCTGCTGGTGCAGTCACTGTGTACATACATGACATTACTTATCCTGTACTGATCCTGAGTGACATCCTGTATTATAACCTCCCTGCTCTCCTGTATATATGTAATGGTATGTTTCTCCCTGTGTACCACTGCTCCCATCCTGCATTTGCTGTCTGAATTTTTATGGGACTACAACACCCAACAGTTCCTCCATTTGTATTGTGTAACCCCCCCCCCCCCTCTCTCCTGTTTATATGTAATGGTATGAATTTTGTTCTATAATAACTTTGTCTGTCTGCATCTCCTACTGTGACAAGAGGCCTCTATGCCCAGCTTTTCCCACTTGCAAATTGCCTTCTGCTCAGTAACATCCACTCCTCGTTTCACACCTGGTATCTGATGGAGGCCAGTTCACTATTTAAGAGCACACACCCGGTCATTCATGCAATCTCCATGAAGTGCAATTCCATAAAGTGTGACTTCAGAATTAATACCAGAATGTAAACCAGAAGTGAACCAGGAATGTCCTGAAGGTAAACGCTAAGTTATTCTGCTTTATACTCCAATATGCACCTCTATGCCACTATCATCACTCCCTCCCTATTCCTCAAACTCCTTTACTATCCCCCAAAAACACCCACACGGGGCATTGACTTCCATATTCCCCGTCTATGCTAGCCTCACACCTGACCTCTTTCATCACCTCCTAACAGCATTAAAACCACTCACAAAACCCCATACGACCCCCTTTTGCTCTATCCCACACACACCTGCTCCTCCTTGCATTACTTATCCTGTACTGATCCTGAGTAAGTGACTTAGCTGGATAGCGACTGCAGCTCCAGAATATAATACAGGATGTAATTTAGCGTTTTTTTTTCCAAAGTAACTTAACTTTTCATGAGTGTAAAATGGTGTTCAGAGGCGGCAGATACGTGTGAATGTGAGGAGGTTACTGACCGCGGCTATATTACTGGATGATCTCTGTGTACAACATACATGATTGGTGACCGTATGGACTATGTACAACATACATGATTGGGGACCGTATGGACCATGTACAACATACATGATTGGTGACCGTATGGACAAATGTACACATACAGGATTGGTGACCGTATGGACCCAATATACAACATACATGTTTTGGTGACCGTATGGACAAATGTACAACATACATTGTTGGTGACCGTATGTGGACTATGTACAAACAAAACCATGATTGGTGACCGTAGGGCCCCATGTACAACTTTACATGATTGGTGACCGAATGGACATTACAGCATGAGGGAACCATAAATTGATGTGAATGTAATTTTATTGATGAGCACAACACTTTTAAATACTGCAGGATAAGCTGCGGGGAACAGGTTTGGATGATGTAGACGTTGTATTTATTAATCCTGTGGTGGGGGTTTAGCACAGATTTAATGTTTTGCAGGAATGGGGAGTCTTTGAATTTTGATTGTTGCATTCAGCCTGAGGTCGGGTGAATAAAATTCCTAAAAGTTTCCTTATATTGATGCAATGTTTTCATGTTTGATCCATTTTATTACTTTGGCAAGTCACTTAATTTAGTCCTAAGGCTCACTGACCTTGATATTGGGCCATCACAAGTGCCGGATAGGGGTGCCTGGGGCCCCTCCAGTGGCTTTGATCCCTGGGGCCCCACCAGTGGCGTTGATCCTTGGGGTCCCTCCAGTGGCGTTGATCCTTGGGGCCCCTCCAATGCCGTTGATCCCTGGGGCCCCACCAGTGGCGTTGATCCTTTGGACCGACCTGACAGTTATTATACATGACTGCACATGACTCCTGCTTACTGCCTTTCTCCAGGCCGGCCATGCCCAGGGACCCAGCAGAAGTTTTTCACATTGGCCAACCGAGCCCAGCCACCACTAATTTTCAAAGGGCTGCACTTGGACTGCTTCACAAGTCAACTATGGCTGATATCTCTATCATGACTGGGATCAAGTAAAATTGCAGGGGATTCCTCATAGTATAAAATACTTTGAAAAAGTACAGCAGGCTTATTATGTTATGGAAATGTGGCAGATTCACTACTGCTTCCACACCTTATATGCTGCAAATTCTATATGTAATACATGTCTATAGCAGAATTATTTTTCTACTATATTTGAATGTTTCTTTGTAGTAACATATACACTACCGTTCAAAAGTTTGGGGTCACTTAGATATTTCCTTATTTTTGAAAAAAAAGCAGTTTTTTTTTTCAATGCAGCCAACATTAAATGAATCAGAAATATACTCTAAAACATTGTTAATGTTGTAAATGACTATTCTAGCTGCAAACGTCGGGTTGTTAATGCAATATCTACATAGGTGTATAGAGGCCCATTTCCAACAACCATCACTCCAGTGTTCTCATGGTACATTGTGTTTGCTAACTGTGTAAGAAACCTATTGGATATTTTGAACACCCTTGAAGACCCTTGTGCAAGTCTGTTAGCACAGCTGAAAACAGTTTTGCTGATTAGAGAAGCTATTAAAAACTGACCTTCCTTGTGACTACGTTGAGAATCTGGGGGCATTACATTTGTTGTTCGATTAAACTCGCAAAATGACCAGAAAAAGAGAACTTTCATGTGAAACTCGGACAGTCTAATCTTGTGCTGAGAGATGAAGGCTATTCCATGTGAGAAATTGCCAAGAAACTGAAGATTTCCTACAACGGTGTGTACTACTCCCTTCAGAGGAGAGCACAAACAGACTCTAACCAGAATAGAAAGAGAAGTGGGAGACCCGCTGCAAAACTGAGCAACAAGAAAAGTACAGTAGAGTCTATAGTGTGAGACATCGACGCCTCACAGGTCCTCAACTGGCAGCATCATTAAATAGTACCCGCAAAACGCCAGTGTCAACGTCTACAGTGAAGAGGCGACTCCGGGATGCTGGTCTTCAGGGCAGAGGGGCAAAGAAAAAGCCAGATCTGAGACTGGCTAATAAAAAGGAAAGATTTTAAAATGGGCTAAAGAACACAGAGGAAGATTGGAAAAAAGTGTTATGGACGAATCGAAGTTTGAGGTGCTTGGATCACACAGAAGAACATTTGTGAGACGCAGAACAACTGAAAAGATGCTGGAAGAGTCCCTGATGCCCTCTGTCAAGCATGGTGGAGGGACTGTGAGGGTCTGGGGTTGCTTTGGTGCAGGTCATGTGATGGTCTGGGGTGGCTTTGGTGCTGGTGGAGCGCATGTGCTGGTCTGGGGTGGCTTTGGTGCTGGTGGAGGTCATGTGATGGTCTGGGGTTGGTGCTGGTGGAGGTCATGTGATGGTCTGGGGTTGCTTTGGTGCTGGTGGAGTGAATGTGATGGTCTGGGGTTGGTGCTGGTGGAGGTCATGTGATGGTCTGGGGTTGCTTTGGTGCTGGTGGAGGGAATGTGATGGTCTGGGGTGTTTTTGGTGCTGGTGGAGGTCATGTGATGGTCTGGGGTGGCTTTGGTGATGGTAAAGTAGGAGATTTGTACAAGGTAAAAGGGACTTTGAATAAGGAAGGCTATCGCCCCATTCTGCAACGCCATGCCATACCCTGTGGGGGGCGCCTGATTGGAGCCAATTTCATCCTGCAACAGGACAATGGACCCAAAGCAACCCTCCCAAAAGGATGCAAGAACTATTTAGGGCAGAAGCAGGCAGCTGGTATTCTCTCTGTAATGGAGTGGCCGCGCAGTCACCAGATCTCAACCCCATTGAGCTGTTGTGGGAGCAGCTTGACCGTATGGTTCGCACAAAGTGCCCATCAAGCCAATCCAACTTGTGGAAGGGGCTTCTGGAAGCATGTGGGAGGGGCTTATGGAAGCATGGGGTGAAATTTCTCCAGATGACCTCAGCAAATTAACAGCTAGAAGCCAAAGCTCTGCAATGCTGGAATTGCTGCAAAGGGAGCATTCTCTGACAAAAGCAAAGTTTAAAGTAGAAAATTATTTCTAATAAAAATCATTCTTTCTAACCTAGTCAATGTCTGGACGATACTTCTATTAATTTTGCAACTTATTTGATAAATAAAAGTATGAGGGAAAACACAAAATTGTCTGGGTGCCACAAAATTTTTTTGTATAACTGTATTTTATTAAAATATAAAGTCAACAAGGGTACACTTACAGATTTTTCATAATACACAGAAACAACCGTCAAATATAGAAATATGGATGACAATATTATCATAGTTAACTTGTAAGCAAGCAGTTGTCCTAACCTTCTTTTCTTTACGACCACCACTATCTCTGGAGTCTTACTCTAGAAATAAGACTCCCGTCTATCGAAGTCTTGGGTAGTAGGAACATATCAGCATGTCTATTGTTAAACAATAACATAACCTTAATTACCATTAGAAGTAATACTAAGGAGATACCCTCGCAACATTAGTTTAGAACACATAATAACAATAATAACCACTATATCCTAAAATAAGCAACAAGGACATTACAGAAACATTAGGAAAGACACAGGAGACAAACTGGGGGAGAAACCATTCCTTATCGAGAAGGCGCCAATCAGGCAATGCCAAATTGGATCGAGTGGATGTCCCAAGGGGCCCAGATTTTCAAGAATTTATCCATCTGATTATTGAGGAGAGCTGTAAGATATTCCATTCTGCGCACGTGTTGTATCCGTTGAGAAAGATCATCGTCAGAGGGAGGAAGGGGAGATTTCCAGCACCTAGCAATCGGGCATCTGGCTGCCCTTAGAATATGTAGAGCCAGCTGCACCTCAGCTTTACCTACAGGTTGAGATGTCAAATTTAGCAAGAAAAACTTCGGATCCAAAGCAAAATGTAAACACAACACTCCACGTAGGAGATTACGTACCCTTCTCCAAAACGGCTGAATTAGCACACAGTCCCAAAAAATGTGGAAAAGATGTGCGCCCCCATTCCGGCATCTCCAACAATGATCTGACACTGTAGGATTACATTTATGTATCAACGTCTGGGTATGATACCAAAAGAACAGAATCTTGTACTGATTCTATTTATATAGCGCGCAGATAGATGTTTTGGACGCTCTCCTCCAGATGGTCCTCCACTCCATCAAGGAGATATCCATTCCTACATGCCTATCCCACTTATCCATATACTTATGTCTCGGAGGATTCTCCGGATCTGGGATACACAATATCCGATAGATAGCAGCGATGAGTCCCTTGGTGGACGTGCCTGCCTTACATAGCTGTTCAAAGCTAGTTGGGGATGAAACCCTATCGGCCTGGAGCACCTGGCGCATAAAATGACCAATTTGAAGATATGAGTAGAACCCTTGATCTGACAAACTAAAGAACGACTGGATCTCCTCAAAGGACATTAGTTTCCTAGTCCTAAAGTTTACTATATCCGCAAACCTAAATAGTCGTTTGTCAAACCAGGGCTTAAAGTTAACGGTTGACAGACTATCCGGCAAAAGAGGATGGAACAGAAAAGATGTCATTGGCGAGGCTTCAGAGCATAATAGGAAGCGTTTGGAGCAGGTTCGCCAGACGTTCCTCAAGAGAGTCATAGGACCTAATAACTTCCTGTCTAAGTGTATGTCAGAAGTGTTCCATAGCAATGAGTTAGGGTGTACAGGAGCCAGCCAAAGTTTCTCAATCTCTACCCAGACCGTATAGGCAAACAAGGATGACCATCCTGGGATTCTCTGTAATTGAGCCGCCCAAAAAATATTTAATTATATCCGGGACCCCCAGACCTCCGGCTGACTTTGGTGCTAGTAGGACACTCTTTGGGACCCTATGCCTTTTTCGCGCCCAGATAAACTGTATGATAGCTGCCTGTATAGCCCTGAGCTCCCGCATAGGAACCTGAACTGGAAGAGATTCAAAGAAATAAAGCAATTTGGGAAGGATCGTCATCTTTATAGATGCAATCCTCAAAAACCAAGAAAGAGGTAAACGATGCCATTGGTCTAGCAGTTTCTTAATTTCTGTAAATAATTTGGGATAATTTTGTCTATATACTGTGGTGTACGAATCCGTCAGGTGAACCCCCAAGTATTTTATCGCCTCCGTTTTCCAATTGTAAGGAGAGTTGACCCGTAGGGGGACCATCTGGGAATCCGGTATGTTAATAGGCAGGGCTTCTGTTTTTTTTGTATTCACCTTATACCCAGACAGCCTGCCAAAGTCCCTTAACAAGGAGTGGAGGTTAGGCAATGTCGTATGGGGGGAGGTCAGGGACAGGAGAATGTCATCAGCAAACAATGAGAGTTTGTATTCCCTATTGTTTACTACAACCCCTTTGATATCCGGGTTCATGCGAATTGCTGCTGCCAGGGGTTCAATAGACATTATGAATAAGAGCGGGGAGAGCGGACATCCCTGCCTGGTCCCATTCATGATCGGGAAGGGTGCTGAAATACTGTGGGGCAGTCGAATTGTGGCCGTTGGGTGCTGGTACAGACTTCTTGATGCTTCTAAATATGGACCTTGCAGGCCATATGCTCCCAATGTTGTGAAGAAAAAGGACCAATTTAAGTGATCGAACGCTTTTTCTGCGTCTAAGCTCAAAAAAAGAGCCGATTGATCCCACTTGTTGACAATCTCTATCAGGTCCAAGGCCCTCCGGCAGCACCCTGCCTGCCCACCACAAAGCCTACTTGGTCTTTATGAATCAGCGTGGGGAGGCAGGGGGCCAGACGATCTGCCAGGAGCTTCGTAAAGATCTTCAGCTCTGAATTTAGCAGGGCTATAAGCCTATTATTTGCCGGGTCCGTCTGATCTCTATCTGGCTTGGGGATGAGAGTAATATATGAGTGGGACATAGTAGTCGGTATTGGGGACCCTTGCAGAAACGAGTTATAGAACGACGTCATATACTCCGACAATTGGGGGGGAAAATGTTTGATAAATATGTCAGCCCACCAAGGACCAGGAATTTTGCCGTTCGGCATGATTTTCAAAATTCCCTCTATTTCCTCTGGCAGTATCGGGGCATTAAGCTCCGTCAACGCCTCTGAGAGGAGTCTAGGGAGATTGCATTTACCCAGAAAGTCCCCAATCAAATCACTTCTATGAGTCGCATTCGACGGCAATGTGTCAGGCAGAGAATGAAGAGCTGAAAAATAATTTCTAAAGACATGGGATATTGCATCCGGGTCATATACCAATGTGCCCGAATGATCTTTTAGAGCTTGAGGGGCTCCCCGCGCTTATTCGTTTCTTAATTGTCTGTCCAACAAGGTATGGGTTTATTCCTCCTATCATAAAATTTTTGTTTGGAGTACATCAACAGCTTCTCCGTCCTATCCAATGCCAAAGTCTTTAGCTGGTGTCGTACAGCGAGTGGTCTGGAGGGTCTATTGTGCAGCCTAGTTTCTAAACCCTTCAATTGCTGCGTAAGCATTTCCATTTGCACTCCCCTATCCTTCTTAATACGGGAGCCCAGGGCTATACAGCACCCCCTAACCACCGCCTTGGGTGCTTCCCATAGTGTAGCTACGGAAGACACCGAGCCTTCATTATCCGCAAAATATTCTGCGAGACAAGACCTCACCTCCTCGCGTAATTCCAGCTTTTTGAGTAGGCTTTCATTCAAACGCCAATGGCATTTTTTACTGCCTTCCAGCCCAGGATTCAAGGTAAGGGTTACCGGGGCGTGGTCTGACCACGTAATAACACCCACATCTGATTCGACCACTTTTCTCAGAGCCAAAATGTTCCCAAAAAAATAGTCTATAGGGGTGTGTGACCAATGAGGCGGGGAATAAAATGAAAATGCCCTACCTGTGGGATGATGTACACGCCAAAGATCAAACAATGCATGGGAACGAATCAGCTTACGAAATTCCCTAGAAAGCCCCCGTTGTGTCCGCGACAGTGGTGTGTCCTTGACCTGCAGCCTATCCATGGAATCTGAAAAAGAGACATTAAAGTCGCCCCCCACCAGCACCAAAGCCGGCAATAACCGGGACACCTTGGATAATACCCGTTTGAGAAACCTAATTTGAGAACTATTAGGCGCATATAGGTTACACAGCACAATTGGAGACCCTCCAAGAAGACCATGAAGAATTATGTATCTACCGTGGGCATCCATATTAACATGTTGGACCTGAATAGGGCACGTTCTAGAGAGCAGGATGGCCACCCTTGCCCTCTTCCTTGATAGTGAGGCAACATAGGCATGCGGGAAGAGTCCCCTGGCAAAAGAAAAACTTCCCTCTTTGTCAAAGTGCGTCTCCTGTATGAATACTATATCTGCTTTTGAAAATTTCAATTCAGTGTACAAGAAACGCCTCTTGACATCGGAGTTAAGGCCCTTCAAGTTGAGCGATATAAGCTTAGCCATGAGAGAAATAAATTAAGGACATCTGATTATGACTCTGGTCCCTATTCGGGGCAAAATGGTTCCATACAAGACACATTAGGGATGGGGAACACAACAAAGGTACACTGAAGAAACAGGCAAAAAGCATATAACGAACATTGAAAGATGATACCTGAGGAGCAGGCATCCGTGTTGTAAGCACCAGGACTGCTCGCAGCCTGGGGAGGTTTGAGCTCAGAAGCATTGCAGCTACCTCCACAAATGGGAGAGACCTATCTTGTAGGCCAACCTGAATGGGGAAAGTTGTCAGATGCAGCCTCAATGGGACAACCCCAAAGCTCGGCCCGCATGAAAGCTGGACAGAGAAGAAGAGAGGTGGGATGAAGTGGGGACGGAAGGAAAGGAGGGGAGGAATAGAAAAAAAAAGGGGGGGAAAGGGAAAGGAATCTCTCCTTCTTTACAGGACACTAAGTGAGATGCATTTAAGAAAATCGTATGACAATGAAACTATGGCAAAAATCTGGCAATAATGGAATTCAGACGAGATAATATCTCTGGTAAAGGATTCAAGAAGCTGTCCGGGACGGATCATCCCTGACCCTCCGGAGTAGCAGGTGATCTTGGCGATCTGGGTGTAGAAGGATGTTTTCGTCGCTTTTGGACTTGGCTCCAGACTGGAGGAGGGGTGGGATGTGGTGTCTCTAATTCCCAGTCTGGGATGTCCGGGGTTACCATGCCCAAAGCGGTACAAAATGATGGGAGGTCCGCATGGGCTCAGATAGATGAGGATCTGACATTTTTGGTCGCCGTCAACGAAAACGGGGAACCCCCACCGGTATGGGATTCCATTTTCCTTAAGGAGTGAAAGAAGCGGTCTCAAGCAGCGCCGTGTTTTAAGTGTGGCCCAAGCTAGATCCGGATAGAGCTGTATCTGAGTATCCCCGTACTTCACTTCTTTTTGTAGTTTAGCTTTGGACATAATTATTTCTTTGACGGAAAAACTATGTACACAGCAGATCACGACCCCAAACTTTTGAACTGCATTGTAAGTGTAGTGAATATACTATACTACTATAATACTGCCCCTATGTACAAGAATATAACGCCTATAATTCTGTCCCCTATGTACAAGAATATAACTACTGTAATTCTGTCCCCTATGTACAAGAATAGAACTGCTATAATACTGCCCCCTATGTACAAGAATAGAACTGCTATAATACTGCCCCCTATGTACAAGAATATAACTACTATAATACTGCCCCCTATGTACAAGAATATAACTATTATAATACTGCCCCCTATGTACAAGAATATAACTATTATAATACTGTCCCCTATGTACAAGAATATAACTACTATAATACTGCTCCCAATGTACAAGAATAAAACTACTATAATACTGCCCCCTGTGCACAAGACTAGAACTACTATAATACTGCCCCCTGTGTACAAGACTAGAACTACTATAATGCTGCCCCCTGTGTACAAGACTAGAACTACTATAATGCTGCCCCCTTTGTACAAGACTATAACTACTATAATCCTGCCCCCTGTGTACAAGACTAGAACTACTATAATCCTGCCCCCTGTGTACAAGACTAGAACTACTATAATGCTGCCCCCTATGTACAAGAATATAACTGCTATAATACTGCTCCTATCTACAAGAATATAACTGCTATAATACTGCTCCTATCTACAAGAATATAACTGCTATAATACTGCTCCTACGTACAAGAATATAACTGCTATAATACTGCCTCCTACGTACAAGAAAAAAAAACTGGGTATAAAACTGCTCCTATGTACAAGAATATAACTGCTATAATACTGCTCCTACGTACAAGAATATAACTGCTATAATACTGCCTCCTACGTACAAGAATATACTATAATACTGTCCCTATGTACAAGAATTTAACTACTATAATACTGTCCCCTATGTACAAGAATATAACTACTATAATACTGTCCCCTTGTACAAGAATATAACTACTATAATACTATGCCTATGTACAAGAATATAACTACTATAATACTGGCTCCTATGTAAATGAATATAACTAGTATAATTCTTCCCTCTATGTACAACAATATATTGTCAGTCCTTTGGTTGGTAAAATGTCCGGAGTTTCTCATGTCTGTATTTTGGTTCAGACATTCTAGATGAGTATTCTTGAATTTGTAAAGTGCTGCGGAATATGTTGGCGCTATATAAATAAAGATTATTATTATTATTATTATTATTCCTCTTTTTTTTTCTCTTTATTGAGGAATCTCCCTAGTCCTAGAGTTTGGTTTGGGGGAGAGAGAGGACTTGGTCAGTCACTAAGAAAGAGAGTTCATAGTCAGTAGTCCTAGGACACATGGTTATAGTGTCTGCATAACTAAGACACTTTGGCCGAGTCCTTCTTAAACAGTCTACCCCGAGGTTGAGGGGTTAAGAATAAATTTGTAACTTTAGAATTATGTCCATCTGGGGAGGGTTAGATGACTTCCTGCAATATTAAGTCTTTTCCCCCCTGTGGACTTGGCAGAGCGTTGCTCAGTCTCTCCATTAGAAGTCTGATATGGAAGAGTCTAAGGAAATTAAAATCCAGAAAGGAAGATTATGTCAGATCAGAACTGAGGCACCTCCATGTTTCCTCGCTCGGGGTCAGTGCAGCTCCCTCCAGTTCAATCTCCTTTTCTGGTGCTTCTTCATTTCGGCAAATATTAAGTTGTGCGGATCCTATTATTGAGAATGTAGCTACAAGATATCAAAACTCTGCAGTCATAAATGTCTGACCTGAGCCGGTATGTTACACAATGACCCATGTTATACAGGGCTTTCTGAACCTATTAGTTATGCACCCCTGTATATTGTGGGTACTTAGGACAGTGTTGGTGCTTAGGTCCAGTGTTTTTGCTTAGGGTTTGGGCATAAAATGAAACATTTGTTACAGATCCCATGTCTGAACTGATGCCTTCAACTATCAATTTCTATAAGGGTATGTTCACACGGCGCATTTGCGGTGCACAATTGTGCTCCAATACACCCAAATTACGCCTCGCAAATACGGTAATTCATGGCTCTCATTGAGAAACTGAAACCTGCAGCTCTCATAAAGGAAACGGGTTTTTGTCAATAACTAATGATAATTACCTTTCCCAAATGGTGCAGGAACTGACTAGAGGAAAGGCCCTTCTAGATTTAATATTGAATAATAGACCTGACAGAGTAACAAAGGTTCATGTTGAGGGGCACCTAGGGAATAATGACCATAATATAATAAATTTCCAATTATCCTTCAATAGAGTTTTTTGTCCAGGAGCCACAAAAACACAATTTGGGGGAAAGGGGCTCTTTTTTTTTCGTTTTGGGGGGGCCCAAAAAACCCGTTTTTGACGGGGACAAGTTTTTTTAAAAATAGCAGAACAAATAAAAAATTGGGTTTTTTTTTTAACCCCCCTTAAGGACCGGGGGGTTTTTTTTGGGGGGACCGTTCTTTTTCCCTCCTCGCCTTCTGAAAGCCAAACTTTTTTATTTTTCCACCTACAAAAGCCCACATAGGGCTTTTATTTTGCGGGGACAAGATGTACTTTCTAATTTTAATTCCTATACAAAATAGAATATACGGGAAAACCGAAAAAAAATTTTCCAAGTGGGGCAAATTGTAAAAAAATTTTTTTATTTTCGCCATGTTTGCGAGGGTTTTGTTTTTACAGCTTTAAATTCTTTGGTAAATATTTTTTTTTTAATCTGTATTCTTTTTACGCATCGGGCAATACCAAAAAAGGTGGGGTTTTCCTTTTGGGGTTTTTTGTTCCCGAAAAAAAATTCCCAAAAACTTTTTTCTTTTTGAAATTTGCGTCCGGGCATTTTTGCCCCCAATAATTTTTTTGTACTAACACCTACGGGACGTCAGTGGGGGTCCCTTTTTTTTGCGGGCGGGAAGTGATTTTTTATCCCAGCAATTTGGAATGCATGTTCTTTTTTAAACATTTTTTTTCCCAATTTTTGGGAGTGACGAAAAATGACCAAAAAACGCAATTTTGGCGTTTGGAATTTGTTTTTTTTCTAGGGGTTTTGCAGCAAAAAAGGGGGAAAAAATTATATTTTTTTAAAAGTCGGCTTTTCGGACGGGCGTTTCCCAAAATTTTGTGTAATTTTTTTAAATTTTTTTAATGTTTTTTATTTGTAAAAGGGGGAAAAGGGAGGGTGATTTGAACTTTTAATACTTTTTTTTTTTTTTTTTAAAAAAATTTTTTTTTTTTTTTTTTTTTTTTAACCGGGGGGTTGGGGTTTTTTTTAAAAAAAAAAATTTTGGGGGCCCCCCCCTTTTTTTTTTTTTTTGGGGGGGGGGAAAAAAAAAGGGGGGGGGTCCCCAAACACCCCCCCCCCCCCCCCCCGGGGGGGGCCCCCCCACCGCCCTGGGGGGGGGAAAAAACCCCCCCTTTCCCCCGGGGGGGGAAAAAAAAGGGGGGGGGGGCCCCCCCCGGGGGGGGGGGGGGGGGGGTTTTCCCCAAAAAACCCCCTTTTCGGGGGGGGGGAAAACCCCCCCGGGGGGGGGGGGCCCCCCCCCCCCCAAAACTTTTTAAAAAAAAAGGAAAAAAAAAAAAATTTTTTAAAAAAGGGAAAAAAAAAAAAAACCCAAAAAAAAGGGAAAAAAAAAAAAATTTTTTTAAAAAAAAAAAAGGGGGGGAAAAAAAAGGAAAAATTAAAAAAAAAAAAGGAAAAAAAAAAAACCCCCCCAAAAAAAAAAATGGAAAAAAAAAAAAAAACCCCCCCCAAAAACCCAAAACAAAAAAAAAAAAAAAAAAAAAATTTTTTTTTTAAACCAAGGGGGTTTTTTGGGGGGGAAAAAAAAAAAAAACAAAAGGGGGAAAGGGGGGGGGGGGGAGGGGGGGGGGGGGGGAAATTTAAAAACAAAGGGGGGGGGTTTGGGGGGGGGGGTGGGTTAAGGGGGGAAAAGGGGGGGGGGGGGGGGGGGGGGGGGGGTTTGGGGGGGGAAGGGGGGGGGGGGAAAAAAAAAAGGGGGGGGGGGGAGGGGAAGGGGGGAGGGGGGGGGGGGGGAAAAAGGGGCCAAATTTTTGGGGGGAAAGGGGGGGGGGGGGGAAAGGGGGGGGGGGGAAAAAAAAAAAAAGGAGGGGGGGGGGGGGTTTTTTTAAAGGGGGGAAAAGGGGGGGGGGAAAAAAAGGGGGGGAAAAAAAAAGGGGGGGGGGAAAAAAAGGGGGGGGGGGGTTTTTTGGGGGAAAAAAGGGGGGTTTTTTTTTTTGGGGGGAGGGGGGGAAAGGGGGGGGGGGGGGGGGGGGGGGGGAAAAAAAAAAAAAAAAAAAAGGGGTTTTGGGGGGGGGGGGGAAGGGGGGGGTAAAAATGTGGGGGGGGAAAAGGGGGGGGGGTTTAAAATTGGGGGGGGGGAAAAAGGGGGGGGAAAAAAAGGGGGGGGGGATCGCTATAAAAAGTAAAACAAACCCAAAACATTTCTTTTAACCACATAAATAGAAAAAAGATTAAAAAAAAAAAGTCGGCCCTTTTTAAAAAAGTATGGGGGGAGAGACTTAGGGGCGAAAAAAAAAAAAAAAGCAAACCTATTAAACAATTTTTTTCTCCACTGAATTTACCGAGGAGGAGGATGACCTTCCCATTGATGAGAAGAGGGAGGAGGTAAACTCCAACTTAAATGTTTCTGGTCTAACCTAGGAAGAAGTGCAGCCCGCCTTAAGAAAATTAAAATAGACAATCCCGGGCCCCTGACGGTATACACCCACGTGTCCTAAGGGAGTTAAGTGATGTCATAGATAGGCCCCTATTCTTAACCCCTTAAGGACCTAGCCTGTTTTGACCTTCCTGACAGAGCCGTATTTTTTTAAATCTGGCATGTGTCACTTTATGTGAGAATAACTTTTTGACACTTTACCTATCATGTGATTCAGAAGATTGTTTTCTCGTTGACACATTGGGGCTTTGTTAGTAAGAAATTTTGATCCATACAATCCTTGCTTGTTTGTGAAAAATATCGAAATTTCATGAAAATTTGGAAAAATTTGTCATTTTGAAAGTTCCAAAATTTCTGTGTGCAAGACAGATAAGACAAGACAGATGTAGATGCTAGTTATAAACAATTTATAACTAGCATCTACAATATGTCTACTATAAGTTGGCATCAATTTTTAATTTTTTTTTTTTACGACATTAGAGTGCTTAGAAATTTAGTAGTAATTTCTCACATTTTCAAGAAAAATTGCAATATACATTTTTTTAGAGACTAGTCCAGTTCTGACGTGGCTTTGAGGGACCTGCATGTTAGTACCCCATAAATGACTCCATCTAAGAAACTAGACCCCTTGAAGTATTTAAAACAGTGTTTAGGAAGTTTGATAACCCTTTTAGGTATTTCACAGAAATTAATGCAAGTGGAGGTGAAATTTCAAAATTTCACTATTTTTGCAGTTTTTTCAATATTTTATCCTTTATTCACTGGAATACGGTAAATGTGACTGGGTAAATGCAATGTAATATCATTTCCCCAGCCCTGCCGTTATTAGAGATATCCCATATGTGGCCCTATGCATTATTTGGCTCAACCATAGCCCAGAATAGGAGGAGCACCTATGGACTCTGGGGTCTCATTTTCAATACCGATTTTATTTAGGTGCCCTTTCAGATTTGGGACACCCTAAGGTGCTAAAACTTAATAAACACCCCTAAAAAGACCCCATTTTTGGGAAACTACACCCTTAAGGAATATATCCAGGGGTGCAGTGAGTATATCGACCACACAGGTGATTCACAATTTTTTTTTAGCATTAGGCTGTGAAAATGAAAAAAAAATTTTTTTTCCAATAATCTGCAATTTTAGCTGAAAATGTTTTATATTTACATGGAATCCTGGAAAAAAAAGAAACCCCAAAATTTGTTTCGCAGTTCTTCCAAGTTCGGCAATACCCTACATGTGGGTGTAAACTGCTGTTTTGGGCAGGGCTGGGCTACAGGAGGGAGGGCTTTTTTGCTTTTGGAACGCAGATTTTGGTGGGTGCCATGTAAATTTTGCAAAGCCCCCAAAGTAGCAGAACAGGTGAAACTTCCAGAAGTTGCCCCATTTTGGATTCAACACCCCTCAGGGATCTCATTAGGGGTTTTACTGTGCATTTTGGATGCACAGGTGTTCCATATTTTTTTTTTGCATTGGGCCATGAAAAGGGGTGGAGTTCGGTCATTTTTTTTTTGGCTTTCAATTTTACAGCATTCCCGCCGTGCAGGTGTAAATGAAGGTTTAACTTTACTATGGGGGTCGGTACAGTTACTTGATATAGATTTTATATAGTTTTTTCTGTTTTATTATTTTTAAACAAATAGAATTAGGTCTATAAAAAATTGCGTTTTATGTTGTCCTATTCTGACAGCCATAACTTTTTATTTTGCTGTGTGCAGAGCTGTGTATGGGCTTGTTTTTTTTTTTGCGGGATGAGTTGATGTTTTTTTTGGTACAATTAGGGGGTTTTATATGACGCTATGTTCACTTTTTATTAAGGTTTTTGTGAGACGTTTTGAACAAAATACAGCAATCTTGGAAAGTGTTTTTTATTTTTTATAGGGGTTTCACTGTAACGGTATATATAACATGCTAGCATTACTCAGCGGGTTTGGGCTACGATTACAGCGATACCAAATTTGTATTTTTTTTGTGTGTTTTACTGCTTTTATACAATAAAAAACACTTTTATTCAACCAGGAAAACACGTTTTTGCATCGCCATAGTCTGAGAGTCATAGCTTTTAAATTTTTCTGTGTTTGGAGCTGTGTAGGGGCTTTTTTTTTGCGGGATGATATGACGTTTTTATTAGTATCATTTTTTGGGGGGACAAGGCTTTTTGATCGCTTTTAAATCCATTTTTTGGAAGGCAGGGTGAAGAAAATACTGCAATCCTAGTAGTGTTTTTTATTTTTTTTTTAACGGCGCTAAACCGTGCAGTATCCGTGATAAGTTAGCTTTACTCTTTGGGTCGATACGTTTATCTCGATATCCTGTTTATATAGTTTTTTATGTTGAAGCACTTTAAAAAAAAAAAAAAAAGTGTTTTTTAGTGTGTTAAACAATATTTATGCATCGCTGTCTTCTGAGAGCCTTACATTTTTTATTTTTCCGTATACAGAGCTGTGTAAGGATTTTTTTTTTTGCGGAATGAAATGACGGCGTTAAAAACTTTGGCGTTTTAGGATTTTTTTGATCGCTTTTTATTCCATTTTATGTGCTGCGGTATGAACAAAAATCTTAATAATGTGATTTGTTTTTTGGTTGTTTTTTTTTACAGCGTTCAGCGTACGGCTTAATTAGCATGATAGATTTATAGGGCAGATCGTTAGGCACGCGGCGATACCAAATATGGGTACTTTATTTATTTCTGATCTTTTTGGGGACGATTGGCATTTGTAAACAGGGAAAAGGGGCGATGTACGTGTTTTTATTTTATATTTTGTGTTTGTGTTTTACATGTTTTTCACTTTTTTTTACTTTTACTTTTCCCCATAGGGGATTTGAATGAGAGATCTTTAGATCTTTCATTCAATAGGAATCAGTCATAGCTTGTTGCTGGAATTTGGGTTCCTATGGAAAATGTCAGTCACGATTCCGGGCCCTGCCCACAGGGCACGGGGCCCGGGCATCGTGAGTCACAAGCAACCGGAAGGCATTCTATGCCTCCGTGCTGTCTGTCAGAGGCAGGAGCTGCACGGATTCCCAAACCGTGCGCTGCTGCCGCCGACAGAGACGCAGGAGGAGCGGTCTCCTCCTGCGTCTCCCCTTAATTATTGCGACCCGAGCGTCGCGATAATTAAGGGGTTACCGCCCCCCCCCCCCCCCCACCGGGGGATCTTGGGTCGGGGCCCACGCTGCGGGATGTCAGCTGTTAATTAATACAGCTGACACCCCCCGCCGATCGCGCCCAAATCTGCTTTAGAGTTCGGGATCCTCAGGACGTATGCATACGTCCAGGTGCGTTAACCCCCAAACGACCTGGACGTATGCATACGTCTAAGGTCGTTAAGGGGTTAATATTTATGGACTGTATAATAACGGGGTATGTCCCAAAGGATTACCGCATAGCAAATGTGGTGCCAATATTCAAAAAGGGGTCAAAAAGTGATCCTGGAAACTATAGGCCGGTAAGTTTAACCTCTGTTGTAGGTAAAATGTTTGAAGGTTTTTTTAAGGGATGCTATCTGGGGTTTTCTCACTGAAATAATTTATAACGCCGTTCCAGCATGGGTTCATGAAGGATCGGTCCTGTCAGACTAATCTCATCAGCTTCTATGAGGAGGTTAGCTCTGGACTGGATCGGGATGAGGCATTGGATGTCATATCTCTAGATTTTTCTAAAGCATTTGATACGGTGCCACATAAAAGGTTGGTAAAATGAGAATGCTTGGACTGGGGGAAAAGGATTGCAAGTGGGTAAGCAACTGGCTCAGAGATAGAAAACAAAGGGGGATAATTAACGGTGCATACTCAGACTGGATCCCTATGAATAGTGGGTATCACACAGGGCTCAGTATTGGGCCCTATCCTCTTTAACATTTTCATTAATGATCTTACACATGGATTGCACAGTAGAATATCGATCTTTGCAGACGATACTAAGCTCTGTAAAGTAATCAACACAATAGAGGATAATGTGTTATTACAAGGGGATCTGGATAAGTTGGAGGCCTGGCCAGAGAAGTGGCTGATGAGGTTTAACACAGATAAATGCAACATTATGCACATGGGAAGGAAAAATCCGTTCCATTTAACAAGTAATCATGGAATAACACTGGGTAAAAGGGACTGGAGAAGGACTTGGGAATCCTGGTGAACAGTAAAGTTAATTGTAGCAGCCAGTGTCAGCAGCAGTTCCAAGGCCCAAAAAAGATTATGGGGTGTATTAAAAGGGGTATAGAGGCACACGATGAGAACATTATTCTCCCATTATACAAGTCACTGGTTAGACCACACATGGAATATTGTGGACAGTTTTGGGCACCAGTGCACAGAAAAGACACTATAGAGCTTGGTCAAAAGCAACATTTGGTTTTGCACATCAACAAACTTTGTTTAAAAAAAGCAAAAATGCACACTGGTGCATTCCTATGTCCCTATCAAAAGGGACATAGGAATTTTGGAAAAAGCCCTTTTCTGCTAACTAGGATACATGGAAAAAATTTTAAGGTTCTTAGTTCGCACTTTTGGCCAAAACTGCTTAAGCCCACCTCCGAACTTCAGCGGGACCTCAGTGCAGGTGGGTCCTACGCTATTGTTACCTCTCTATTGGGTCCTGTTAAGACCAGCACACTTCAGGGGGCGAAGATCTGCTTCAAAGCACATACACTGATTTTAAAACCCGAGAAGGGGGGTGGGGTGCAAAAACCAAAATGGAGGCAGCCACTCCTCCCTACATTCAGTCAAAAGCAACATTTGGTTTTGCACATCAAAAAACTTTGTTTAAAAAAAGCACAAATGCACACTGGTGTGGCAGCAATATATACACATATTCAAATGAAAAAAAACAGTGGCACACTATGCACTAAAGAAACTATCAAAAGGGACATAGGAATTTTGGAAAAAGCATTACTGCTAACTAGGATACATGGAAACATTTTTGAGGTTCTTAGTTCACACTTTTGGCCAAAACTTCTTAAGCCCACCTCCGAACTTATAGAGCTTGAACAGGTACAAAGACGGGCAACAAGAATAATTAAAGGACTGGATGGACTACACTACCCAGAAAGATGAGCAAGATTAGGGTTATTTAGTTTAGATTAAAGACGGCTTCGGGGGAACATAATAAATATGTTTAAATATATTAAAGGTCAATATAGAGATCTGTCAAGATTTATTTATACCCAGAACTGTATCAAAAACAAGGGGGCATCCTCTCTGCCAAGAGGAAAGAAGGTTTCTACATAAGCATAGAAAGGGATTCTTTACTGTAAGTGCAGTGAGACTGTGGAACTCTCCGCCAGAGGAACTTGTCATGGGGAATTCAATAACCGAGTTCAAAAAGGGTCTGGATACATATCTAGATGTAATAATATAACAAGTTATAGTGACCAGGATTCTGGAGAAGGGTCTGGAGATACATTTCTAGATGTAATATAGAACAAAGTTATAGTGACCAGGGGTTCTGGGGAAGGGTCTGGATACATATCTAGATGTAATAATAGAACAAGTTATAGTGACCAGGATTCTGGAGAGGGGTCTGGATACATTTCTAGATGTAATATAGCAAGTTATAGTGACCGGGATTCTGGAGAAGGGTCTGGAGACATTTCTAGATGTAATAATAGAACAAGTTATAGTGACCGGGGTTCTGGAGAAGGGTCGGATACATTTCTAGATGTAATATAGCAAGTTATAGTGGGGTTGGACCGGAAATTCAGTGAAAGCAAATTAAGAGGGATTCTGGAGACCATATTCTAGATGTAATATAGCAAGTTATAGTGACGGGATTCTGGAGAAGGGTCTGGATACATTTCTAGATGTAAAATATAACAAGTTATATTGACCAGGGGTTCTGGAGAGGGTCTGGATACATTTCTAGATGTAATAATAGAACACATTATAGTGACCAGGATTCTGGAGAAGGGTCTGGATACATTTCTAGATGTAATAATAGAACAAGTTATAGTGTCTAGGATTCTGGAGAGGGGTCATTGATCTAGCGATTATTCCGATTGCCAGATTGGAGTCGGGAAGGAATTTTTTCCCTAAAATGAGGACAATTGGCATCTGCCTCATTGGGGTTTTTTGCCTTCCTCTGGATCAACACTATAGCACAACAGGCTGAACTGGATGGACGTCTGTCTTTTTTCAGCCTTACAAACTATGTAACTGCGTGACTCAAAACATAAAAAAGTTCAGACTGTTGAAACACAAGGAGGCAAAAACGACAAAATTTAGCTACGTCATGAAGTACTTTTCAGGCCTGGGGCTTAAGGGGTTAAGAAAACGTTGCATTAGGGTATCCACTAAATTATCAGCCACTCGGACATCATTGCCCAGGTGCCTGAAAGCCGTAGGTCTCCATCTACACTATGTAAAAATCCAGGCCAGCAGTTCTCACCCCGTAGATTTGAGCTTTTCTGCTGATCTGTAAGCTGCCAGCGATCCAAATCTACTTCTCTTGTATGTGTAGCACTAGACCCCTTTAGCTTCCCTAATGGTTGGCATATGTCCAGGTACAGAGGAACAGATGGTCAGGGTCTGCCTCGGAGCTCCTTACGGGGTCTTCATCTGCTTCCTGGACATGACTAACATCCTATAGGAAGCTGATATCACCCTATACACATCCCGCACAATAATTGCTCTTTTATTTGTCCTGTAGCCGCTTGTCCCCTCTCTCATCATCACCGGGGTGGTCCCTGATCACAGCCGTAGTACGTCACCTTTTTCCTGCCGAGCTTTTGTCCTGTCCCCTGTGGGAACCGGGGTCCCAGTGACATAGTGTTGAATCGGGGTCTTTTCAGCGGGTGTCTGCGGCACAGAGCGTGAAAATAGAGACCTGGGCACAGCGCGCCCTCAAAAAGAGACGGCAAATGAGAATGCGCCGTGGGCATTAAACCCTTGCAGAGAGATGTGTCAACCTTTTTAAAAACCCAAAAACCCCGCTCACCCCATCCCTTCCCCCATCGCAAGGGAAATGACGCAAGGGGTCTGGTAAGTTTTTTTTATAGCTCTGGATTTTATCCAAAAATTTAAACCCACTTGTGAGCTGGACTCATCACCTGGCATCACTTGTGCAGTGGAGCAGAGGCGTAACTGGAAACTCTTGGGTCCTAATACAAAAAGTTAAATGGGGGGGGGCCCATAGCTACCAATTGTAGGGCTTTAAGACCACCTCCTGCTGTGTGGCATGGTACCGACTGCTACCTCTGCACCCCCTATGGCTACGCCCCTGCACTGGAGCATGACTTAAATGGACAAAAAAAAAACTGTCAAAACAAATTTATTTAAAATTTTTTAATTTTTTCAGGCGGGATTTTTTTTCTTACGCGTTTTTTGGCATGGATACTGCAGATACTACTTTAAAACGATGTTTTGTTTTCCGACCCCTAGGACCTTATGTATGAAAATTTTTCTAAGAAAAGGGAGGTTAACGGGCTTTTGCATGTTTTTTCAATAAAAAAAAAACTTACTGAATCAGTCAAAAATCTCGTCCACAAAACAATCACGAAGCATTCGTAATGTGTTTTAGATAATTTTTACTACGTTTTCTTTTACATTATTCAAATTTGGACCCAATGCGTATTTTAGATACGTTTTCCGCGCCTAAACACGTACCCGAAAGTGTATTTGGATAACCAATCGACCCCCTAGAAAACCAAAATCGAGCTATAGAACCCAATAGAGTAAGCTTACTTTTTTCCCCAGGGCATAAGGAAATGAAAGTGGGTTTCGTTTGGGTTGCTATGGGCTCTGATTGGTTGTAGGGGGCTTTGATTGGTTGCTAGGCCAAAAAGGACAGCTTATGCTTAGCGTTTTCAAAAATGGGGAAAAAAATGAAAAACTAATGAAAAAATTGGGTTTTCAAAAACAGACAGTTACTAGAAGTTTAAAGGGTTTCAAGACTTCTAAAAAACCCCCTATTACCCCCCACTGTGTTTTAAATAGAAATTCCCATATTTACAAAATTCAAAATTTGGGGTCACTTGATTTTTCCCTTATTTTTGAGGAAAAGCACATTTTTTTTTTTCAATGAACCCCAACTTTAAATGAATAAAGAAATATACTCTATACATTTTTTATGTGGAAAATGATTTTTCTAGCTGCAAACGTCTGGTTTTTAATGAAAATTTACATGGGTGTAAGAGCCCATCTCAACAACATCATCCAGGTTCTAAGGTACATTGTTTTTGCTGTGAAAGAAAAGCAAATTGGATTTTTTAAACACCTTAAAAACCCTTGTCGAGTATGTTAGCACAGTGAAAACAGTTTTGTTGTTTAGAGAAGCTATAAAATGCCCCTTCCTTTAGCTAGTTGGATCTGGAGCATTACATTTGGGGTTCAAATTAAAATTTGCAAATTTTCCCAAAAAAAAGAGAACTTTCAGTAAAACTCGACAGTTATTTCTTGTCTGAGGAAAAAGGTTTCCCCATCCCGGGAATTGCCAAGAAAAAAGATTTCCTACAATGTTTTTACTATCCCTTCAGGGGGGCCCCAAAGGTTTTAACCAGAGAGAAAAGAAAAAGGTGGGGCCCCCGCTGCAAAAACTGAGCAACAAGAAAAGACATTAGAGTTTTGGTTGAGAAATGGGACGCCTCACAGGTCCTCAATGGTTTCATTAAAATAGTACCCCCCAATGCCCAGTGAAGTCTACGTGAAGAGGGCGACTCGGGGCGGGCCCCCCCGGGGCAGAGGGAAAGAAAAACCCATATTGGGGCTGTTAAAAGGAAAGTTAATATGGGCAAAAGAACACAACATTGGGGACAGGGAGATGGAAAAAAGGTTATGGGAAACAATCAAGTTTGAGGGTTTTTGGGATACACAGAAGAACATTTGTGGAGCGAAAAAACTGAAAGGATGCCGGAAAGGCGCCTAAAACCCATTGTAGGGGTGGAGGTCTTGTGATGGTTGGGGGTTGGGGTGTGGTGGAGGTCTTTGGAGGTTTTTGGGGTTGCTTTGGTGCGGTGGGGGGTTTGTGATGGTCTGGGGTTGTTTTTGGTGCGGTGGAGGAATGTGATGGTTGGGGTTGGTGCTGGTGGGGGGGAATGTGATGGTTGGGGTTGCTTTGTGTGGGGAGGTCATTGATGGTTGGGGTTTGGGCTTATTTATTTGGGGGTGGTTTTGGTTGGGGGGGGAAAAATGTGAGGTCTGGGGTTTTGGTGCTGGTGGAGGAATGTGATGGTCTGGGTGGGTTTGGTGCTGGTGGAGGATGTGTGGTCTGGGGTTGGTGTGGTGGGGGTCATGTGTGGCGGTGTGGCTTTGGTGTTGGGGAGGTATGTGAAGGCGGGGTGGCTTGGTGCGGGTGGGGGAATGTGTGGTCGGGGGGGTTTTGGGGGGAAAAAGTGGAGTTTGTAAAGGAAAAAAAGGATTTTGAAAAGGGAAAGGTACCCTTCCTTTTTGCAACGCCATGCCCCCCCCTGTGAAGCGTTGATTGAAATAAATTTTCATCCTGCAAAGGACAAGCCCCAAAGCCACCCCCCAAAATTAGCAGGAATATTTGGGGAAAAAAGCAGGGGCTGGTATTAAATTGGAGTGGCGGCAGTCACCAGTTTCCAACCCCATTGGCTTTTGTGGGAGCGCTTGACGTAGGTTCGCAAAAAAGTGCCCATAACCCAATAAAATTGTGGGGGGGCTTTCGGGAGGGGGGAAATTTCTCCGTCCCTAAAAATTAACGGCTAGAAGCCAAAGGTCTGCAATGCTGGAATTGCTGCAAAGGGGAGCGCGAAAGCAAGTCTGAAGAGAAAATTATTTCAAATAAAAATCTTTTTTCAAAACCCTTGTCAATGTTGGACGAGAATTTTTTATTTTGAAAATCATTTGATAAAAAAAGAATGAGTTTTCTGGTAAAACACAAAATAAAGATCAACCATTAGTTAAAAAAAATAAATGTGAATGAGGGGGGGTCCCCCCGACTTCCCAATGTTCCAATTCCCATTTCGGTTTCAGCGACACAGCGCTCTTTTTTTAATTTTCCTTCTGCCCCCCTCCGGGTGCTGGGCCCCCTGTCTTCTTCCGCTCTTGCCTGTCAAACCCATGTACGGCAAGATGTTTCTTATTGACCCCAAAACACCTCCAAATAAAAATACAGCACTTTACTGAATCGCCCATAAATGAGTACATGGTGTGGTATGCTGGTATTTTGTTGTTGAATACAAGTGAGCATCCACAGCCATATGGACAAAAAAAGTGAGGTGAAATCTTCAAAAAAAGGATACAACAGAAAAATAAATGAAAAAAAGGGGTTTTAACCCCCTTCCCCTGCCCCACCTAAAAACAAAAAAAAAAAAATTATTGGTTTACATTTCTTGTTGCGACTTAGTCCCTTGCAAAGTATTGGCCCCTTAAAATTTTAACCTTTTGCCCTTTTAGGCTTAAAACAAAAAAGTTAAAATTTTTTTATTTTTTGTGAAAAAATCACCAAAAAGTGGGGCCCAAATTTGTGAAGTGGAACTTTTTTTGGGGATATTTTAAACTTTTTTTTAAAACAAAAAAAAAATGAAAAGGGGGGATAAAAAATATTGGCCCCCTTTACTTTCATGCAGGAAACTACCCCAAAAAGTTCAGTGGGGATCTCTGATGATCCAATTTTTGTCTAAAGACTGATGATGATAAAATATCCCCGTGTTTAATCAAGTCTCCTATAAATGCCCCTGCTCTGTGATAGCTCGGGTTTGTTTAAAGCGAGAGAGTCGAAAAAGACAAGGAACCCACCCCGGGCAGGTCGTGAAACTGTTGTTTTTAAAGTTTAAGCGGATTTGGACACAAAAAATTTTTCCCCCAAATTTTAAAAACACCCCAAGGGCATGGCAAGGACAATTGAAAGGGAAGGAGTTTTTCCGCCCACTGCAATCTCCAAGACCCGGCCTCCCTCTAAACTTTCATCCTCAAAAAAGGAGAAGAGGGATCGAGATGCACCCAAAGGGGGCCCCTGATCCCTTGTGAACTGCAGAGATCTAAGTGGGGGGAGGTTTCCAAGAAACAATCATCACTGAAAAAAATCGCCCTTTATGGAAGGGCAAGAAGAAGCCATTTCAAAATCCCCATAAAAAGTCTTTTTAAAGTTTGCCACAAGCCCCCCTTGGGGACCACCAAAACATGAGGAAAAAGGGGAAACGGGGAGACACCAAACATTGGGGAAAAAGGGGCCCCCGGGGGAACACCAAAATGTGGAAGAAGGGGCCCCTGGGAGACACCAACATGTGGAAGAAGGGGCCCCCCGGGGAGCACCAAACATGGGGAAGAAGGGGGCTTGCTCAGAGAACCAAAAACCCAACTTTTTGCCCCAAAATGCAAAACGATAGTTTGGGGTAAAAAAACCCAGTCTCCCTGAACCCATACCCACTGTCAACATGGTGGGGGCAGTCCGGGTTGGGGCTTTTCTTCCCCGGGGACGGGGGAAGAGGGTTAAAAATTGATGGGGGAAGAGGGAGGGAAAAGCCAAATAGGGGAACATTCTGGAAAAAAAAATTGGATTTGCAAAAGACTGAGACTGCGGCGGGATTTTATTTTCCCAACAAGAAAATGATCCCAAAATTAAAGCAAAAACTACAATGGAAGGTTCACAAAAAACCCGAAACCAGTGTTTGAATGGCCCCAATCACAGCCAGACCTGAATCATGGGAATCGGGGAAAAGAGCTGAAAACTGTGTCACAAACGCTCTCCACCCAAACCTATGGCTCCAGCTGCTCCAAACGCTCTCCATCCAACCCACTACCCCAGCGCTGTTTAAACAAACGTCCCCAAAATTCCAACTCCTTTGAGCCCCAGTGCTCACAAACGCTCTCCATCCAACCTCACTGAGCCCCAGCGCCCCACAAAACCTCTACCATCCCCACCTCACTGAGCCCCCAGTGCTACAAAAAACCCCCCTCCATCCAAAAACCTCCCTGGGTCAGCCCTGTCCCCCCAAACACTCCCCATTAAAACCCCCTCCACCGGCTCCAGCTGTTCACAAACGCTTCCCCAACCCCCACTGGGGCCCCAGCTCTCACAAAACGCTCTCCCCCAAACCCTCACTGAGTCAGCTGTTCAAAAAACGCTCCCATAAAACCTCACTGAGCCCAGCTGCTCCCCAAACGCCCTCATAACCTCATGAGCCCCAGCTTCTCACCAAACGCTTCCTCCCAAAACCCCCACTGAGCTCAGTCCCCTCACCAAACGCTCTCCCATCCAACCTCATTGGCCCAGCTGTCCAAAGCTCCCCCCAACCCACTGAGCTCCCAGTGTAAAAACGCTCTCCCCATCCAATCACTGGTTTCCAGCTGTTCACAAACGCCTCCATCCAACCTCACTGAGCTACCCCCAGCGCCCAAAAACGCTCTCCATCCAAACCCCTACGGCCCCCGCTGTTCAAAAAACGCTCCACCCAAACCCTCCTGGCTCCGTGGCCAAGGAAGAATGGGAAAAGAATTTCGTCTTCGATGTGCAAAACCTGATGGACATCCCCAAGGACTTGCAGGTAATCGCAGCAAAAGGTGGCGCTTAAGGTATTAACTTAAGGGGGTGAAAAATTTTTCCGCCTCATTTTTCATTTTTTTATTTTTTACAAAATTTTAAATATTCATAAATTTCGTTCATTTCACAATTTTTGTCCCATTGTTGTTGATTTTCCCCAAAATTTAAAATTTTATTTTTTTTTGTTTGAACCCTGAAATGTGGAAAAAGGGGTTGGAAAGTTAAAGGGGCGAAACTTTCGCAAGGCACTGTATATACAAATTCAACCCAAGGACAAACCTGCTGTCCTCATCCTCTTTGTAACCCGGGACTGCCTTTAATGTTTTATTTTATTTTTTTATCATACAACAAATAATTTTAAAAGGGGGGTGTTCCAACCTTTAAAAAATGGGGGACCAAATGTTTCACAATGTTCAGACCGGTTTTTAAAGTGCCCTTTTATTGACCTTTATGCTTTATACATTGTTTCATATAAGCATGAATGGTGGACGGTGTTTTTTCCATCACTGAGCCCCCCTAGATGGGGGGTGTTGGCCATTTACCACTGCCGCCGCCATATCACCAGGTGCTCAGAGATTGTAGAATGCCCCTTGGTTGTCATGGAAGTCAGGGACCTAATGAAGACCTCCAGGTCTGCCACAATTGTCCTCTAGGGCACCTGTGTCAGACACAAGGCCTGTGCGCTGAGAACGGCCCACAACAACATTTTATATGGCCCGGTGAAAGCCGAGACACAGCGCGCAGGGATGGATGAGGTCCACAGAAGTATCAGCTCTCCCCTTAGCAGGAAGACTCAGATAGAGGCAGTGGTGCCAGCACAGGGAACGGCTGCCATTTTTGGTTTGGAGCCCCAATGTGTACCACCACACCACTTTGTTCAGCAACTTATGAGTGGTGGCACAGCTCTGACAGCCCTATCTAGTCAACCTGCAACCTGAGGGCACACATCAGGCTAGGACTGGCAAACAGGTATACAGGGGCTCCTGGCCATGATATGATGCTGGGGCTGCTTATCGGCTAAGAGAGAGGCAGAGTGCAAGAGTTATGGGCAGTCATATACGGTAACTGTAGGTTAGGCCCCAAGAATCAACTCCACTGGTGGGCCTCAAGAATCAATTCCACTGAAAGGTCCCAAGAATCAATTACACTGGTGGCCCCAAGAACCAACTCCACTGGTGGGCCCCAAGAGTCAACTCCACTGGCGGGTCCCAAGAATCAACTCCACTGGCGGGCCCCAAGAATTAACTCCACTGGTGGAGCCCCAAGAATCAACTCCACTGGTGGTGCCCCAAGAATCAAATCACCTGGTGGGTGCCCCAAGAATCAAAATCCACTGGTGGGCCCCCAATAATCAACTCCACTGGTGGGCCCCAAGAATCAAATCCACTGGTGGTGCCCCAAGAATCAACTCCACTGGTGGTCCCAAGAATCAACTCCACTGACGGGCCCCAAGAATTAACTCCACTGGTGGTCCCAAAAAATCAACTCCCCTGGGGCCCAGAATCAACTCCACTGGTGGGCCCCAAGAATCAACTCCACTGGTGGGTCCCAAGAATCAACTCTACTGGTGGGCCCCTGACATCTCAGTCCGATACTGCCATTGGTTTAAATGTTTGACATCCCCACCCTAGAGGAATTAAATATTACAGTTTATAAAAAGTGAAAAAAAATTAAGTATAAAACAAAATATAAAAAAATGTAGAAACCCCTCTTGTTTTACATTTATCACATATAAAAAAATCTAAAGATAAAAAATGAACATGTCATTTCTTCACGATGAACGCCCTAAAAAAAACAAAAAAAAAACCCCGCAAGAATTGCATTTTTTGGGCCATTCCACCTTAAAAAAAAAATAGAATAAAAAGTGATAAAAAAAAAGTCCCATTATCCAAAGTAAAACTACACTTCACCCTGCAAAAAAATGAGCCATCGCACAGCTCCAACAGCAGAATGGAGAAAAAAAATTATTGATCTTAAAAAATGGTGAAAGTAAAGAAAATGTTTGATTTATTTTTTTAAGTAGTAAAATATAGCAAAAGCTATAAAATTGAGTATAGCTGGAATCCTCCCGCCCTTCAGAAGAAAGTTAACATGCTACCTGTACACACTGTGAACTCTATAAAAACAAACGTTGTATTTGGTTTCCAAATGCACACCTTTTTTTTTTTTCGGGGAGGGAGACGACACTGATTTAAATCGTACCACTAAAGAAAATCCTGCTTATCCTGCAAAAAACAAGCTCTCGTATGGCAATGTCGACGGAAAAATTAAAAAAAAGTCATGTCTCTTGGAAGACAGAGGGGAAAGAGCGGAACATGAAAATCCAGAAATAGATTCATCATTAAAAGGTTAAAGGGTCTGTGTGGTGAGAGATGCCCTGTAATATTGTTATGGTGAATGGAGTACAATTAAAGGAGTAACCCTGTGAAATTTAGCAGCCCCAAGCCCTACTGCAGAGCCTTGCTGCCCCCTTGTGTTCCTTCACCACTAAAGTCCTCGATTGATTTTTGTCATCAGGGAGTGCGGAGATACTGAAGGGACGCTCATTGTTGCAGCTCTATTTTCAGAATTTGGTAACAAGCAGCTGCTGCAGAACCTCTTTCAACAGGAATAGAGGGGTCTTATTATAAAGCTTTATCCCTGAGCTGCTGCAGAACCTCTTAATGCTTTCCTCCTCTGCTGAAGGCACTTTTTTGAAGAAGCTGCTTCATCCCCATCAATGATGCTGTTATTATTGCAGCTAGCAAGAAAGGGGTAATGTTCCTCATTAGGGATAGGCGCCATGTAGGTGTCTGGAGACACCATTAATCACGCCACTAAAATTAAAATATATTCTAAAAGGCTCGTGGGAAATAAGCTGGAATTCTTCAGCGCCACCTATTGGAGGAAGTGTTTCTCAATTCACATTTGACTTGTCTTGCGCTATAAATTGGATTAGAGCCAACAAGATATTCAGGCAGGAATTGGGGGGCCAGGGTAGTACTTGGAAGTCTTGGTCCTGTTGCTTGGTCCAATGTTGGACATTTCTAGCCATGTGACAAGATTCCATCCACCCCAAGGAAGACAATCAGCATGTATGGGTGTAGGTTATCTGCAAGGATGGATTCACTCAAATTATTTGAGAGATCTTCCACATGAATGAGTGGCCCAGGTAATGCCCTGAAAACATTCCCCAGACCATAACGCTGCCCCCACGTTTGTGTTCTTCCAGCAATTGTTGCAGATTGTTTGTTCTCTGATGTTTCTTGCCTGACATGCCAACGTCCATCCATCCCATAAAGGGGAAAACGTGACTCATCAGAGAGTAGGGTTATCAGAGGTGCATGAATCCTCTGCCCAAGCCCATACCAGTAGGGTTAGCGAGGTGAGGACTCCTTGCTCGGGGGGCCCCATTCCATGGGGCTAGCAGAGGTGCAGTGACATCCGTCTGCTCCGGACCCATAACGGTGGGTTAGCAGGGTGCAGTGCACCCTTTTGCTCTGGGGCCCCATTCAAGTTGGGCTAGCGAGGTGCAGTGGGACATTTCCGTCTGCTCCGGCCCCATACACAAGGGTTCAGAGGTGCAGGGGAATCTTTTGCTCGGGCCATACACGTGGGTTAGCAGGGTGGTGACATCGTCTGCTTGGGGCCCCATTCCAAAGTAGGGTAGCAGAGGTGCAGTGAACCCCGTCGCTTGGGCCCCATACACAGTGGGGTTAGCAAGGTGCAGTGACATCTGTCTGCTCTGGGGCCCATATCAAAATTTTAAAATAATAAAAAAAATTTTTTTTTTTTATAGCGCCAACATATCCGCACTTTACAATTTAGAGGGGGTATAATAAGACATCAGCAAGCAGAGAGCGGGGGTAGGGTGGTGACAGAGATAAGGGAGGAGATGTAGGGGGGCGCATGTGGAAGCTTTAGGGGTGGGTGATGAGTTTATGGTACCTGTACGGGAAGGAAAAACCAGTAGTGAGACACAAGGTAGAGGCATCAGTTAGCGGTAGAAGAAAGAAGCTGGCTGCTGCATTCAGGACAGATTGGAGAGGGGGAGTTTACAGAAAAAGGGAGACATAAAAGAAGGAGTTACAGTAAAAAGCGAGAATGAATGAGGCAACAATGAGGGTTTGAGCTTTTTACACTGGAAAAGTACGGATTTTGGAAATTTCTTGGGTGCAGGTGACGGGGAGCGGCAAGGGATTTTTTTTAAAAGGGGTGAAAACAGATTAGAATTAGTAAAACCCCCCAAGACATGGGCCTGCTCCCAGGAGAAATGGTGGTCCCACATACAAGAGAGAAATAGCAGGGGGTTTGGTTAGAGATGGGGAAAGACAAGAAGTTCGGTTTTGGTGAGGTTTAGTTCGAGGAAGAGGACTGATGTCAGAGAAGGGACAGACAGCAAGGTGTTTGTAGCAGGGCGGAGTGATGTCCGGGAGGATGTATATTTGGGTGTCCCCGCTAGAGATGGGGACCAAATTTGATGGGTTTGTCCAATGGGGGTGGTACAATAAAAGAGGAGAGGAAAAAGAAAGGACCCGAGGACCCCGACGAAGAGGGAGAGGAAGGGATAGCCCCGGAAAATGAGACAGGGAAGGACGTCAAAAGGGTGGGATGAGAAAACAACGAGAGCGGTGCCCGGGACCCAATGGTGTGAGCATGTGGGGAGAGGTGGGACCACATGTCAAAGCGCAGAGAGATCCAGGAGAAGCCCAACGAGTGTTTTGCCTGTGAATTTGGCAGTGAGGAGATCATTAGAGACTTTATAAAGCAGTTTTGTGGAGTTAGGTGCGGAAACCGATTGTAGAGGCGAGAAGAGATTTAGCAGAGAATAGGGAAAAGGGGCGAGAGTAGACCAGGTTTCCCCGGGAGTTTAAGATTGGTCTAGTTGGCGCCCGGATGGGCCGGGGGGTTTTTTAGTAGGGGGTTTTGAGCTGTTTAAAGGAGGATGGAAAATCCCAGTGGAGAAGAGAGGTTCGATGCAGAAGGTGAGAGAGGACAGCGGAGAAAGGACGGACAGGGGGGGGGGAAATGGGTATAAAAGCAGGTGGGGGGGGCAGACAGGAGAACCCTGGACCTTCTTTTTGTGTTGGGTCAAGGGCTGAGGGCAGATTAGGGACGTGCGGAGGGGACGGATGGGTGTTCTTGAGGTTTGAGTGCTTTTTTTGCCGGAAAACTGTCTTTTTTTGTTTTGAAGTGAGGGGCAGGGCTTCAGACAGAGGTCAGTAACCGGGGTGGTTTTGGGGCCTGAGGAGGGAGTGGAAGGTTCAAAAGGCTTTTTGGGTTTTGTGAAATTGGAGAGAGGGGGGTGAAGTATTTTTGTTTGGGCGCAGTGAAGGGCGTGTGGTAAGTCCTGAGCTGAAATTTTTAGTGGAGAAAGTAGGAGGTAGCTTTGACTTTCTCCACAGTCTCTCAGGGACTGGAAAAGCGCTGCAGAAAGCGGTCTGAGGTGTGCCAAGGCTGGGGCGGTCTGATTTTGGTGGTGGGTGTTGAGTGGGCCAATAGCCGGGGGGTTGAGAGAGTTAATTGTATTGCTTGACAGCCGGGCGGACGGAGTCGGAGGAATTGGGGGCAGTGAGGACGATGGTTCTATGAGTTTTTGAGTGTTCATGGAGGGAAAGTTTTGGATGGGTGAGGCAGGTGGTTCAGGAGGCTGAGAAATGGTGATAGGAAAAGGGGATGAGGTTGTGACAAGAGCGCATACGGAGAATTAGTGAGGTTATTAATTGATGATGACGCAAAAACCCAAAAACAAGAGTTCCATCCTTGTGGGTGGGAGAATCTGTAAATGCAAGAGGCCAAAGGTGTGTTGTGAAAAAAATCGAGAGGCAGGAGACTAGGGTTGTCAATGGGGAAAGTTGAAATCACCCAGATGATGTGGGTATTTTTAGTGGAGAGGAAGTGAGGGGCCGACCCCAAAATGATCCAAAATGGGGGGGTGGCCGGGGGGTCGTACCAAGGCGATTTTGAGGGAAAAAGGGCCCCAAAGAGTCGAGGAGGGATCTCAAAGGAGGGAAAGTGAGGGAGGGTGAGGGAATGACCTGGTAAGTGTAGTTTAGAAAGGAATATGCCAAATCCTCCCCCGGCCCGTTCTCAGGTCTGGGGGGGGTGGGGAAATGTAGGCCCTCATAGGTGAGGCGGCGGGGGGGGGGGGGAGGGGGAGGGGAGCCCGTTTTGGGGCGAGGAGATTAAGGGGTTAGAAGGGGAAAAGGGCTGAAAGCATGAATTTGTTAGCAACAGACGGGGATTCCACGAGAATGTAAAAGTAGCAGGAAAAAAACGTACAAAAGATAGCAACAGTTGCGGGTTTCTATGGAAGGGAGGGGGTGGGAGAGCAGTAGAGAAAGGGGGGGGGTTGGAGAGATGTACCCGCAAACGAAAGCGGAGAATGAAAAGAGACAGCAGATGGTTTTTGTTGTTATGAGCGGGTTGTGCAACACTATGGAGGCTGGTGGTTTGGGGGAGTTAAAAAGGAAAACAGGGGGTGGGTTTAACATAGGGAGGGGGGGAGGGCGTGTGTAATGAAATTTTTTGGGGGAAATGGGTTTTGGAAGGAGGCAGATGGCTACAAGGGAGATAGCAATATGAGAAGTGGATAAGGGGGAGTTTTTAAAAAGACCCGTTATCACGAAAGGGATCCTTCAGTCCCCTTTAACCACTTCTGTCTCTTTCTGTCGATATTGTAACTTCCCAAAAATTTCGAAGAAAAAATGCCCCATAGACCGACGGTCTCGAACCCAAGCTGTTGATTTATACTAAGCCCTGTAGAGTTCCTTGCTAGCATCAATTAACCCCGGTGTCATAAAATTGGGGGCTACAAATGGCCCGCAAAGCGGGCTTCAAGGGGGGAAAATCTAGTCAGTAAATAACAAGGGTAATTTTGGGCATAAGTGGGGGGAAAAATTTAAAAAAACATACCCCTAATACAAACAAGCGTTATACAAAAATGCTGGGGGTTGTTGAGGGTAGTAGTCCAAAATGTAACATAAACTACCTTTTACAAAAAGGGGAGTTATCAAATAATGTGTGGGGTTGTTGAGGGGTAATCCAAAAAGTAGACAAACATCCGTAATACAAAAAAAAGGAGAGTTAAAATAATCGTGGGGTTGTTGGGGTAGTAATCCAAAATGTAGACTAAACATACCTGTGAAAAAGAGGAAGAAAAATGTGGTCAGATACGAGGGTCTTGAGGTGCGTCTATCAAGTTCAGTCATATTTCTGATGTCATGTATCACTTTCAAATTTTTTACTTCCAAATTGCACGAGAAAATATGCCTCATGACTGCGGTCTCAGAGGGCCTAAACGTTGGGTTAAGAGGCAAAGGGGACATCCGTCGCTCCCGGGGCCCCATACACCCAGGGGTTGAGGTCAGTGACTCTCTGCTCCGGGGCCCCCTACAGAGGGGTTTGTAGAGGGGGCAGTGACATCCGTTGCTCCGGGGCCCCCTACACAGTAAGGTTAGCAGGGTTTCAGTGACATCCCTTTCTCCGGGGGCCCCCTACACGTAGGGGTTTGCGAGGTGCATGAATCCCTCTGCTCCGGGGGCCCATACACTGTGCCCGCAAGGTTAAAATTTGCCAGGATTACTAGGCGGGTGCTGGGTTTTAAATTTCAGCTACCCCGCTGGGAACACCCCCCGTGGTGGTACGAGCGGGATCTAAAGAATTTAGAAACGGTGCTGTGCTCCATTCTTGATTCAGATTGGCAGGGGATGCTGATTCGTTCACATGTCGGTTGGAAGCTCTATACAGGCTACCATCACCGCCACGTATGTGTTTCTAACACTAGAAGTGCTAGAACCACCATCTTTGAACACCCTTCTGCTTTGTCGATACAATGCAGAAGGATGTACTAACAATTGTGCCCACTAGTGGTCAAGATCCCTAGGGGAACTTAAAGGGGTTGTCTCACTCCATCAATTCATCTTACCTTAGTCCAAACTTGCCAACTTTTTAAAGTGGAAAAGTGGGAAATTTTAAGGGCAAAAAATTTGCATGGCCACGCCCATCTTGTTGGTGTACCACGCCCCTTAGAAAAAGCCACACCCACTCCACCTAAATGCATAACAGCTCTGGTAGAAAGCCAAGTAGATGCCCCTCTAGCCAGGTAGTGCCCCCTATAGCCAGGTAGTAGCCCCCTATAGCCAGGTAGTGCCCTTATAGCCAGGTAGTAGCCCCCTAATAGCCAGGTAGATGCCCCTATAGCCAGGTGACGCCACTTATAGTCAGGTAGTGCCCCTTATAGCTAGTTAGTGCCCTCTAATAGTCAGGTAGTGACCCCTAATAGCCAGGCAGTGACCCCTAATAGCCACGTAGTAGCCCCCCTATAGCCACGTAGTAGCCCCCCTATAGCCAGGTAGTGCCCATATAGCCAGGTAGTGCCCCCTTTGTAGCCAGGTAGTGCCCCCTATTGCCAGGAAGTAACCAGGTAGTGCCTCTTGTAGCCAGGTATTGCCCCTTGTAGCCAGGTAGTTCCCCTAGTAGCCAGGTAGTGCCCCTTGTAGCCAGGTAGTGCCCTCTTTTAGCCAGGCAGTGCACCCTAGTAGCCAGGCAGTACACCCTAGTAGCCAGGCAGTACACCCTTGTAGCCAGGTATTGCCCCCAGTAGCCAGGTATTGCTCCCAGTAGCCAGGTAGTGCCCCAGTAGCCAGGTAGTGCCCCCAGTAGCCAGGTAGAGCCCCATGTAGCCAGGTATTGCCCCCAGTAGCCAGGTAGTGCCCTATGTAGCCAGGCAGTGCCCCCCATAGCTAATAAAATAAAACAAAAAAACTGCTCACCTCACCAGGCTCCCTGCAGCGTGTCCAGCTCCCGACGATCTCCTCAGCGTCGCAGGGGGAGTGAGTACATCCATGCGTCACGCCCCCGTCGACGCTGACCTGTAACATACAGGGGAGAATGCAGGAGGGGAACGATCCCTCCTGCCTCCTCCCAGTACGACAGCTGCATGAAGTGTGCAGCTGCTGACTGACTGTGCGGCTGCGGCCACACAAGTCAGTGAGACTCGCCGGGCGGGTGAGCGGCAACCAGCACTGTCAGCCTATCAGGAGAGGATGAACAGGTCTGTAGCTATAGCAACCAGCGCTGGCAGCCTATCAGGAAAGATCAAACAGGTCTATATCTATAGCGACCAGCACTGTCAGCCTATCAGGAGAGGACGAACAGGTCTATATCTATTGCGACCAGCGCTGGCAGCCTATCAGGATAGAGCAAACAGGTCTGTAGCTATAGCAACCAGCGCTGGCAGCCTATCATGAGAGATTGAACAGGTCTGTAGCTATAGCGACCAGCACTTGTAGCCTATCACTAGAGATTGAGGTTAAATCACCAGAGGTTATATCTAGGAATAGGTAGGACACTGTTAAATTAAAAGTCCAAATCACCCCCCTTTTTGACATTTTACAAATTAAAAAAAATTAGAATAAACAAAAAATTACACATAATTGGCATCGTCGCGTCTGATCTATTAAAATATAACATAATTTATCCCGTACACTGAAAAGTGCAGAAAGAAAAAGTTCCAAACGCCAAAACTGTGGGGTTTTTTGGTCATTTTACATCCCCTAAAAATTGGAATAAAAAGTGATTTTAAAAAATCACATCTATCCTTACCAATTAAAAGTAGACTTCGGCCCGTAAAAAAAAATGTCATCTCTGTCAGGTCCATAGATGGAAGAACAAAAAAGTTATCAGTCACAGAAAATGTCGCTGCAGTGCAAATTTAAGACATCACAGCCGGCGGGTGTTAGCGACTAATTGCAGCTAACATCTGGCGGTTACAGCACGGGGGGGCCTCAGCGTCTAAATGAATGAAAATCGGTGCCGCGCACCATTCTTCACTGCGATCGCCGCGGGGATCCGATGCATGGACATGGCAGCGGGGAGCCTTGTGAAGGCCTCCATCGCTGCCATGTTTCCGTTTGCCCCACTTCCGGCCCCAGGCAGGAAGTGGGGAAACCGCCATCTTGGTATACCCTAATTCATTGTCTATGCAATGCATTAGGCTGTATTAACGATCTTGCCCCCTTGTGGTAAAGCACATAAGGGGACTCAATGTTAAAGTAAAAAAAAAAAAAGTGTAAAAGAAATTAAAAAGTATTAAGAGTTTAAATCAACCCCCTTTTGCCATTTTACAAATAAAAAAATTTTAATAATAAAAAATGTACACATATTTGGTATCGCCGCGTCCGAAAAAGTCCGATCTATAAAAATATAACATCACTTATCCCGTACACCATAGAAGTAAAAAAATTCCAAACCCCAAAATTGCATTTTTTGGGTCATTTCACGTTCCATAAAAATTGGATTAAAAGTGATAAAAAAAAAGTTGCATGTGTTCCAAACTGCTAGCAATAAAAAGTATGCTTCAGCCCGCAAAAAATACACCCTCACTGATGTTCGTGTGAGTACAAAAAAGTTATTGGTCGCACAAAATGGCGCCGCGACGCAAATTTCAGAAACAGAAAATGTTTGGAATTTTTTTACGGTACCAAAACATAACGGAAATCCTACATGTTTGGTATTGCCGGATGTGTATCAACCTGTAGAATACAGAGAACACATCACTTTTACCGAAGAAAGAACGGTGTAAAAAAAAAAATCTCCCGCAAACATGGCGCAAGTATGTTTTTTTCACATTTTGACCCACTTAGAATTTTTTTGCCGTTCCCCAGTATATTCTATGGTAATTTGAGTAACACCATTAGAAAGTACATCTTGTCCCGCAAAATAAAAGCCCTCATGTGTCTATGTAGGTGGAAAAATAAAAAAGTTATGGCTTTCACAAGGCGAGGTGGAAATTTAGAGCCATATTATTATGACCATCTGTCAGGAAGGGGTTAACATATAGACAAACGCGGTGTGCACTAAGCCTGATCTGAGGAATAAACCTCAGGGGCAGAGTACATTCTCCATACAGTCACCTTGTATCTGCACATAGAATACCGGTTATCACATGACACTCCGAGACGGGAACATACCGTCACCTCTCACCCACTTACGTGTTGCGTCATCTTCTCTTGGGTGGATCCTTGTTCTTGGCAGTCGGCGCTGTTAATAGATATTTAAGGGTACAACCTGCATCACTGGTGCACAGTTATATAATTGTATATGCAAGGGGACACCATGTCTAAATATATATCCCTGTGCTAGAGGTGGCACATGGGAACCAGGACTGAGGACACATGAAGCTCAGCAGAAGGAACCAGTTCAATCTAAGTTATTGGATGTATTACAGCTGTTAAAGAACATCCACAGCTTAAAGGGGTGTTTTTCCACCATATACTTTGATGACATAGAGCTATGATATACCATCAAAGTCCGATAGGTGTGGAACCTGCACCTACCTCGGGAATGGGCCCCCGAAAGTGTTGGTTCATAAGTGAGAGATGTTCACGCTTGTGCACGACTCTCCATTCTGTTCTATGGGTGTTCCCAGTACAGGGGAGCGCTGTGTTCTCCATTCTGTTCTATGGGAGTTCCCAGTACAGGGGAGCGCTGTGTTCTCTCCATTCTGTTCTATGGGAGTTCCCAGTACAGGGGAGCGCTGTGTTCTCCATTCTGTTCTATGGGTGTTCCCAGTAGAGGGGAGCGCTGTGTTCTCTCCATTCTGTTCTATGGGAGTTCCCAGTACAGGGGAGCGCTGTGTTCTCTCCATTCTGTTCTATGGGAGTTCCCAGTACAGGGGAGCGCTGTGTTCTCCATTCTGTTCTATGGGAGTTCCCAGTACAGGGGAGCGCTGTGTTCTCCATTCTGTTCTATGGAGTTCCCAGTACAGGGGAGCGCTGTGTTCTCCATTCTGTTCTATGGGAGTTCCAGTACAGGGGACTCGCTGTGTTCTCCATTCTGTCTATGGGAGTTTCCAGTACAGGGAGCGCTGTGTTCTCTCATTCTGTCTATGGGAATCCCAGTACAGGGGAGCGCTGTGTTCTCCATTCTGTTCTATGGTAGTTCCAGTAACAGGGGAGCGCTGTGTTCTCCATTCTGTTCTCTGGGAGTTCCCAGTACAGGGGAGCGCTGTGTTCTCCATTCTGTTTATGGGAGTTCCCAGTACAGGGGAGCACTGTTCTCTATTCTCTTCTATGGGAGTTCCCAGTAAGGAAGCGCTGTGTTTCCATTCTGTTCTATGGGAGTTCCAGTACAGGGAAGCACTGTGTTCTCCATTCTGTTCTATGGAAGTTCCCAGTACAGGGGAGCGGTGTGTTCTCTCCATTCTGTTCTACGGGAGTTCTGAGTACAACTGAACTAAGTGCTCATCTGTACTGGGAACTCCCATAGAGCAGAATGGAGAACACACCGCTCCCCTGTACTGGGAACTCCCATAGACCAGAATGTAGAACACAGTGCTTCCCTGTACTGGGAACTCCATAGAACAGAATGGAGAACACAGTGTTCCCCTGTACTTGGAACTGTGATAGAACAGAATGGAGAACACAGCACTCCCCTGTACCGGGAACTCCCATAGAACAGAATGGAGAACACAGCGCTCCCTGTACTGTGAACTCCCATAGAACAGAATAGAGAACACAGCGCTCCCTGTACTGGGAACTCCATAGAACAGAATAGAGAACACAGCGCTCCCCTGTACTGGGAACAGAATAGAGAGTCGTACACAAGCGTGAACAGCTCTAACTTTAGAGACAACCATTTTTAGGGGACCGCTTCTGAAATCGATGCTGGTCACACAGCTATTAGACTTTGATGCCATATCAAAGCGCTGTGCCATCAAAGTATATGATGGGAGCCCCCTTTAAAGGGGGATTTTGATTATGTAAACAGTCTGACATTCTGTATAATGAAAAGTTCTGTAACTTTCTAAAATACTTTCGATAATTCGTCATTTTCAAGCTCTGTGCTTCCTGTCAGTGAATGGGAACATTCTTGTTTACATTCTGAAGCTAAAATTACTATACAGATCTAATGCCTGAGGGTTTGCTACCAGTTCAGACCTCTCTGAACTCCAGACTGATACATTTGTGCTGCTGTTGACTCCCAGAGGACTGTATGGATGCAATTGCAGCAAACCCTCTGCTTAGAGATATACTAGACATGTATAAGTTCTCAACCTCTGAATGTCAGTAAAAGAAAGTTTTCATGTTCTGACAGCAGAGATCTTGAAAATAGTGAAGAACGGAAACACAAAGCATATTAGAAAGTTGAAGAATTTGCCACCATAAGAGGGAGTCTTCCAGTCTTGCGCAGAAGTGTTCTGCAATTTTCTGACATGCTTTTTTTTTCAAATTTCTCCATGGCATGATCTCTGCTTTCTGTCAGTGAATTGAAACATTCCGGTTTACTTCCTGGTATAGCTTTGCTTGCATCTGATGAGTGCATTACAATGTATCAGTGTCAGCAAAATCTATCAACAGCCCAGATATCCCTATATAGGGTATGTTCACACGGCTTATTCGCCGGGTGTTTTGGAACCATGCGCTGATCATCGCGTAATTCCAAAGCACGGGGCGGGAGTATGTGCGTACTAGCACGAGCTCCCGAAAGACACGATGTACTGCGGCATGTACTGTACGCGCTGCAGCACATCATGTGAACATACCCTAAGGGGCTGTTCACACGCCGTTTTGGGATACGTTTTCCATGTTGGATCCGAAAATCGCATTGCAAAACGCTGCGTCGATCGGGTCTTAAATGGATCCAACATGCGGCTGCGTGTTTGGATGCGTGTTGGCTGCAGCAGGGTCGCACCCTATAGTTTATTATAGGGCTCTTGCTGCGTCTTTCGGACAAAGAATTGACATGACAGTACTTGGAAAGGATCTGAAAGATGCACTCGTGTGAACGCCTATGCGCGTTTCATATTAAAAGCAATTTAAATCACACTGCTATTCGTTAGCTGCGTGTTTGGGTCCGTTTGGGGTCCGACAGACAGATCCAAACACGCAGCTAAAACCGTGTGTAACACGGAGTAAAACACGCTGTGTGAACATACCCTAATGACACATAGTGGGATATGTATGAAAACTGTTTAGGTCTAAGGGCTAGTTCACATGGCTGAGTGCCGGCGTAATTGCGGGGACGGATTTTTCCCGCAATTACGCCGGCTGCCGTGCAGCATGGGCGGGGCGGGGGGCCGGCAGCTCGCAGGCCCCATAGACGGTCATTATTCACGGCGCGTACACGGGGAGAAGAGACGGAATCCATAGTTCTCTATGAGAATTGTGGATTACCGTAATGACAGGGACGGATTTCAGCCGTACTGCAGCGCAAATACGGCACGCAGTACGCCTGAAATCAGTCACAGAATAAGCCGTGCTAAGACTTTCTTTGTTGCCCATAGCAACCAATCAGTGCGCCTCTTTTATTTCATATAGTGCTCTGACAAAATAAAAGGGGAACTCTGACTGGTTGCTATGGGCAACAAAAAGTCTTAGATAGTTTTCATATATGTAGCCCATAATGTCTATACTGTATGTTAATGCACTAAAACAAATAAAAATTCTTTGGTGTAATCTATTTACTATTATTCCATGCCTCTTAGTGAATATTAAGGGGATGTTCACACGGCGTCTTTGTACCCAAAACGGACCCAAACATGCATCTAACAATGTGCAGTGTGATTTCCATTGCTTTCAATGTAAAACACGCATCTAACAATGTGCAGTGTGACTTCCATTGCTTTCAATGTAAAACCCGCATCTAACAATGTGCAGTGTGACTTCCATTGCTTTCAATGTAAAACCCGCATCTAACAATGTGCAGTGTGATTTCCATTGCTTTCAATGTAAAACACGCATCAACGTTCACACGAGTGATCCCCGGTGCACGTCTCATTAAGTCTTTCGGATCCGTTCACAGAATTGTCATTTCAATTCTTGATCGGTTTGACTCAGCAGTCGTCATATTTAAAACTATAGGGTTAGTTTCTGCTGCAGACAAACACGCAGCACACTTGGGCACACTTTGGGTGCATGTTGGATGCGTTTTACACAGCGCTTCTGGCTACGATTTTCAGATCCGAAAAATGTATTCAAAACACCGTGTGAACATCCCCTAACACATTTGGATTGCACTATATGTTACTGCACTGCTGTCAATGAGCAATACATACAAATGGATTCTTTGCAGCGAGAATTAATTTAAACACCTGGAGGCTGTCACAGTTAGGCCATGTTCACACGGCTTAAAACAGGACGTATTTCAGTCCGTAATTACGCACCGTACTGCGCGAATTACGGCTGGAATACGTCCCAGTCATTACGTTAATCCACAGTTCATAGAGAACTATGGATTACGTCTCCTCTCCCTGCTCGGCGAATACGCCGCGGGGGGAGATAAGTGACATGTGAATTACCAGCGGCATATACGCGCCGCTGGTAATGAATGTCTATGGGCCGGCGAGGTGCCGGCCCCCCGCTCCCGCCCCCGCGCCAGCCCCGTCCACGCGGCGTAATTGCGGGTCGTAATTACGCCCCGCAAATAAGCCGGGTGAACATAGCCTTAGTCTGTGTCTACATGGCTGATGTTAAAATGCCGCTGGAAATCCGGCAGTATTTTAATGTTGATGTACTGGGGTTTTTGATGCGGATTTGTGCAAAAAAATGTGGCCAGTTTTCAGATTTCGACCGACCAGAAGATAGTCGAGCAGATCAAGAAAAAACAGGTTCTGGCACTTGAAAGAACCTCCTGAAAGAGGTTGCAGGTAGGAGTTATAAAAAAGGGTTTATTGATAAAAAACAAACTCATAAAAGAATGTAAACCTTATACACCGTATGGATTTCTGGCCTCAGACAGGCGCTACTTCAGGAGACAGGCGAGAAACGCGTTGAGGAATCCATATGAGGTATAAGGTTTACATTCTTTTATGAGTTCGTTTTTATCAATAAAACCTTTTTTATAAAACATACCTGCAACCTCATTGTGGATGTTTTTTAAGTAAGCGCCAGGACCCCGTTTTCTCTTGATCTGCTCAATATACTGTGCCCACTGCCATGAGAGAGCGGCTTTGGAGAAGGATCCACGGCTGCTGCTGGTTGACCGTAGGGGTATGTTCACAAGTCATGTGTACTCTGTGTTACATACGCTTTTAGCTGTGTATTTGGATCTGTCTTTCGAACCCCCAACGGACCCAAACATGCAGCTAACAAATTGCAGTGTGATTTACATTGCTTTTAATATGAAACACGCATCGGCGTTCACATGAGTGATCTCTGATGCGTCTCACTGCGTCTTTCGGATCCGTTCGAAGACTTGTCATGTCAATTCTTGGTCCGAAAGACGCAGCAGGAGCCCTTTAATAAACCATAGGGTGCGATCCTGCTGCATCCAACAGGTATCCAAACATGCAGCTGCACTTTTGGGAAGTGATTTTCGGATCCAACATGGATCCCAAAACGTATCCCAAAACGTCGTGTGAACAGCCCCTAAGAGTGCTGCCTCTGTTTTTTTCTTGTTCTCTATATACCCATCGGAAGATAGAACATGTTCTATAAACTGGTGGTTTAGAAATCTGACAATAGAAAATCCGTGCTGTGTAGACTACAGCTTGGATTTTCTATTCAGGTCTATGGGGCGCTGGTTACAGTTGGAGTTCTAAACACTGAATCTGCTTAAAAATCCAACTGTAATCCTGTGCTGTGGAGACATGGTCTTAAAGGGGTTGTCTCACTACATCGATCCATCCTACCTCAGTCTTGTCTTGTCTTCTTGGTTTCATTTTTGAATTCAGGGGAATGTTTACTGTCTACTACTGGCCTGCAGTGACGAGTGAGGTCTGTAGCTATAGCAACCGGCGCTGATAGCCTACCAGGAGACATGGAACAGGTCTGTAGCTATAGCAACCAGTGCTGGCAGCCTATCACGAGAGATCGAACAGGTCTGTAGCTATAGCAACCAGTGCTGGCAGCCTATCACGAGAGATCGAACAGGTCTGTAGCTATAGCAACCAGTGCTGGCAGCCTATCACGAGAGATCGAACAGGTCTGTAGCTATAGCAACCGGCACTGACAGCCTATCACGAGAGAGCGAACAGGTCTGTAGCTATAGCAACCGGAACTGACAGCCTATCAGGAGAGATTGAATAGGTCTGTAGCTATAGCGACCAGTGCTGGCAGCCTATCACGAGAGATCGAACAGGTCTGTAGCTATAGTGACCCGAGGAGCTGATGTAGCCCATACAAGAGAGGATATCTAGGAATAGGTTAGGACACTATTAATGGACACATATTGCAAAGTGACTTGTTTTTGCACAATCTTTAACATAAAAAACAGCAATCCTTGTAGTGAGACAACCCCTTTAAAGAAGGCCGGTCTGACCGGTCTGTGGTAGTAAATCCTTGTGTTCCCTGTGAAATAACAATCCTGGAGCCTCTTCTCTGTGTTGTGCTGCTCCTCTGTTATTCCGCCCAGAAATGTATCACTGAATCTGTCACATGGGTGTCACCATTCCAGCTTTTAAAGGGTGTGTCACTGCACTGATTAGACAATGTCAAATTTTGCAGGAACACGTCCCTAATTGGCAACACCCAGCTGACAGATTCAGTAAGACATTTCCAGGAGGAATAACAGAGGAACAGCACAGCACAGAGATATAAGAGAAGAGGCTCCAGGATTGTTATTTCACAGGGAACACAAGGATCTACTAAACCATGTATAACAGGTAAGGTCACTGGTCCTCTTTGAAATAACTCTCTCCCCCCAAAAATCTGCAGACAAAGGGACCTGTTTATTGCTTGTTGGCACCAGGGCATTAACATACAGTGGAGGCCTAATGTGTTACTATTCACTGAGAGGCTGGGAATAGTAAATAGATGTAAATGAAGGGTCACACTAAAGAATTCTATACAAAGGAAGCCATTTGTTGCCCCTTGATAACTGTGCATTAGCATACAGTATAGTCACTATGTGTCATTGCTTATAAGGGGCTTGGACTAATAATGGGGACTGCAAATTAAGACGATTTTGCATATAGAGAACAATTTTAAGGCCTTGTTCACATTATGTGTCAAAGATGTCCCAAAGCAGCAAGCGGACCCAAACGGACCTGTTTCACAATGGACACCAACAGCACCCGAAGCACCCCATTGACTACAATGGGTCCATTGGGTTTCCACCGTGGTGCCTATTATTTGGATGGTAAAAATAGCGCAACTTGCTGCGCTATCTTTGCCGTCATTCCCGATGGGACTATCAATGGAGATTTGGCACACTGACATTATATATCGGCTCAGAACAGAGAGTTGGACAAACTTGTGTACAACTCTCTGTTCTGTTCTTTAGGTGTTCCGAGTACAGCCGAACACACCGCTCACCTGTACTGTAGGAATATACCAAAAAGTGTAGTAGAGGCGCTCGCTCAGCATCAGCTCAAAGCAGCACAATATAAGTGGAGCAGCAAAAGTAAGTATTATCATTTATTTAGCAATAAGAACTAGACACTGACAGACAACGCGTTTTGTGTCGTAACCAATACTTCCTCAGGTCTGTAAATGGTTTACTGAATTCCTGTTAAATATGAGACACATCTGTAGATAGAGAGCTGCTGAGTTCCATTAAATAGGAAATAAATCTATAGGTAAAAGACTACTAAATTCCCTTAAATAGGAGACAACGAACATGCATAAAGTGACATGTCATACAGTGAATAGATACATCTATAAAATCGTAACAGAGTAACATAATATATAGAACGAAAAGGATGCCAGCTCACCGTCAGTGTTCCACCCCTGGACGTGCTCGGACAGACTGGAAACGAGTCCAGGTGATCCAAACAAACGAAGAGGAAGTCCATCAAGACCAGGTAGGTATGAAAATATGAAGATAACCTTTATTCCAAATGCATTAAAACAGAGTCGACATGACCATGATGTATTGTAGTAGAAAAGCGCTAGCGCGTTTCGGAAGATTATTCTTTAGGAAAATCTTCCGAAACGCGTTAGCGCTTTCTACTACAACTACATCATGGTCATGTCGACTCTGTTTTAATGCATTTGGAATAAAGGCTATCTTCATATTTTCTACCTACCTGGTCTTGAGCTGGACTTCCTCTTCGTTTGTTTAGAGTAACAAAATAGTAACATATCTTACTGATATGCCATCAAAGTCTATGGTGGGAATACCCCTTTAAGTAAATTCTACACATGGTTAATAACTGCCTTGGTTTTTAAAGGGGTTGTCTCACTACAAGGATTACTGCTTCTTATGTTAAAGATCTTGCAAAAACAAGTCACTTTGCAGTATATGTCCATTACCAGTGTCCTACCTATTCCTAGATATCCCCTCTTGTATGGGCTGCATCAGCTCCTGTGGTCGCTATAGCTACAGACCTGTTCGATCTCTCCTGATAGGCTGCCAGCACTGGTTGCTATAGCTACAGACCTGTTTGATCTCTCCTGATAGGCTGCCAGTGCTGGTCGCTATAGCTACAGACCTGGCTTCTACTGCAGCCTAGTGGAAGCCAGTAAACACGCCTCTGAATTCAAAGTGAAACCAAGAAAACAGGACTGAGGTAAGATGAATCGAAGTAATGAGACAACCCCTTTAAGCTTTTTCTGTTCCATCCTTTTAAGGGTACATTCACACAACGGATTTGGATTCCACGCTGAATCCACGTCAGAATCAGCATCCAAATCTGACTGCAATCTGGCCCACATTGTTTCTAATTGAAAAGCTGCACACACCGCTGATTTTCCTCAGCGTAGATTTCTTTTTAGTGCTGAGAAAGAACTGACGTCAATTTTTTAGGCATATTCTGCGCTGAATCCTCACATAGTAGATGGAGGCTGAAAATCTACCTCTGAAATCAGCGTCAAATCTTTGTCCAAAATCCAAGTTTTAAAATTGACATTTTCAGCGCTGAAAATCAGCCGCATGAACCTACCCGTAAAGTATAATACATAAAAAATCAAAGATGTTGCAATAAATAAAATAAGTAATAAAGATAAAGGGTGTTCCCATCCTGTAATGTACACTCTGAGGCCAACTTGTAGCTCGACCTCAGTGAATCGGGAGATGGTGGCGCTTGCGCAGCTCTTCCCTCGTTCATTTTCATGCCAATTCCGAATATAGCTGAGCACACTCACTCGGCTATATTTAGAACTCCCATAGACTTGAATGGGAGAGAGCTTCAGAAGTGTTTCCATCTCCCAATTCACTGAGGTCGGCTTGTAGCGAACTACAAGCTGGCCTCAGAGCGCATATTACAAGATGGAAACAGCCCTTTAATGGGGTTGCCCAATACAAAATAAATATATTCTATTGGGGCCAGGGGGGTTCACAAAAGAAAAAAATCGAGTACAGCACATACCTAGCTGTCACCCTGACCTTCTGGGTCATTCCTTTCGACTTCTGGGTTCTCGTCCGTCTCAGAGGATGAATAGAATAGAGTGCAAGCTCCTACATCATGTTGATACCAGAACTTGAAAATTAAGAGGAACTACTCTCTTGGAGATTGGGAAGGACAGAGGAGGGGGGGACAGCTAGGTAAGTACTAGATTCTTCTCTTTTTTTGCACCACCCTGACCCAATGACATATAGGGCCACATGTATGGAAACGGTCTAGGTCTAAAACTCCCTTTGTTGCCCATAGCAGCCAATCAGAACGCCTCCTCTAATTTTTCCAGAGCACTATATGAAATGAAAGGGGCGCTCTGATTGGCTGCTATGGGCAATAAAGTGAGTTTTAGACCTAAACAGTTTTCATACATAATTATTTTTTTTTTTTACTGGACACCTCCTTTAAGTATTAAAAAATGTAAAGTAGAATGTATTAGGTTACATCCACACAGCACAGGACAAAATACTTGTTGGATTCTAATCAGAGTCTAACTAGTATTTCACACTCGGTTTTGTTTTTTTGTACCAGTTTTCGTCCACTTTTTGCGGTTTTCGGATTTCGGCCCTCCCATTCAATTGAATAGTACTATAACCCGTGGGTTTCAAGTGCAATGCGGCGGATTAAGTTCCAAGTTTTTTGACACAATTTTCGGATTTCAAATCTGAGCTGTGTAGACTACAAATCAAATTTTCTATTGAGATCTATGCGGATGATTTACAGTCGGATCTTTGCGGATTCTAAATAATGAATTTGCTTAAAAATCTGACAGTGAATCACTGCTGTGTAGATGTACCACGACTATGACTAAAACAACTGTTAACATCTGTCTGTATACAGAGGCGTACCATCTACCATGTGTTATTTATCATGCTGGTGTCTTCCTATGTGGCAGGAGGTTTTTTTTTTTTCTTTACCCCTTCATGTACTTTTTATGGATTTAAATAAAGTGATTAATAATTTCTAATAAATTATTTTCAGGTCTTCTTTGTGCTTTTATGCACTAACAGTCAGGTGGTATAAAGTCTGTTTATACAGGCAGAGGTGTAGCTATATGGGGTGCAGAGATAGCAGTCACTACCGGGCCCTGCAGCCTGAGGGGGCCTAAAAGCCCTCCTGCCACGTAGGGAGACACCAGTATTATAAACAATACATGGAAAAGCAGGAGATTGAAGAGGGCGGCGCGCGCCTCGGCAAAAAAATTGCATGGAAACGCCCATCTTGATGGTGTGCCACGCCCCTTCTAAAAGCCACACCCACTCCGCCTAACTGCATAACGGCTTTGGAAGAAAGCCAGGTAGATGCCCTTATAGCCAGGTAGTAGCCCCCCATAACCAGGTAGTGCCCCTTACAGGCAGGTAGATGCCCCTTGTAGCCAGTTAGATGCCCCCTTGTGCCAGGTAGATGCCCCCCTTTTAGAGTATTGGGCCAGGTAGGGCCCCTTTAGTACCCTGGTATTGCCCCCTTTAGTAGCCAGGTAGGTGCCCCCTTTAGTAGCCAGGTAGAGCCCCCTTTAGAAGCCAGGACTTCCCCCCTTTTAAGTAGCCAGGCGGGTGCCCCCATTTATAGACCAGGCAGTTGCCCCCTTTAGTAGCCAGGCATTTGCCCCCTTTAGTAGCCATGCAGTTGCCCCCTTTAGTAGCCAGGAGTTGCCCCCTTTAGTAGCCAGGAAAGTTGCCCCTTTAGTAGCCAGGCAGTTGCCCTCTTTTTATAGCCAGGTAGGTGCCCCCTTTAGTAGCCAGAAACTTGCCCCCCTTTAGTAGCCAGGTAGAGCCCCCCTATAGCTAATAAAAATAAAATAATAAAAGCCACTTACCTCACCAGGCTCCCTGCAGCACGGCCAGCTCCGGACATCTCACGGCTGATCTCCTCAGCGTCGCAGGGGGAGTGATTGCAGCCGCACGTCACTCCCCCTGCGACGCTGACCTGTATGTACAGCGCACACCGGCGCTGTACATACAGGGGGAGAAGGGAGCAGGGGAACGATCCCTCCTGCCTCCTCCCTGCACAGCGAGAGTCTCCGGACGGGTGAGCAGCCGCTGCAGCCGCTTCACCCGCCTGTAGGAGCGGCCCAGCGGCGCAAGAGTAGCGCAACAGCGCTACTCTGGCGCCGCGGTGAGTTAAAGAACCCCTGCTGCCTACTGCCGGCGGGAGGAATGCCAACTCTGCCGGGAGGGTGGGGGGGACCCCAATTAGCGGGACCCCCCAGCCAAAAGTGGGAGAGTTGGCATGTATGCTCTGTATAGAGGCGTATGTTGAAGCTCTGGGGCCCTAGTGCAAAAAGTGAGATGGGCCCCCAGCTACCATGTGCCACTTACAATGCTGGTATCTCCTTATGTGATAGAAGGGCTTTTAGGCCCCCTCAGGCTGCAGGGCCCAGTAGTAACTGCTCCCTCTGCACCCCTTATAGCTACGCCCCTGCCTCTGTATACAGGCAGATGTTAACAGTACATTTTGTTTTAGTCATAGTCGTGTAGACATAGCCTTAAAGGTATTGTTTACCCATAGGATATTTATCATACTTACCAACTCTCCCTGATCATTAGGGACACTCCCTGAAAAGGAGTCTCCCTGAAGAGTTGGTAAATCTCCTGCTATGGTAGGTTTGACACCAATCTGGTAAACCAGCGGCAGGGGCAGTTTTACTGCCAGGGGGCCAGTGCCGGTATTTTACTTGTACCAACCATATCAAGTACTGGTAACTTTTAGGCTATGTTCACATGGAGTAATTGTGGGGCGTACAGTACGCCCCGCAATTACGCCGGGGTTTTGGGAGTCGCACTGATCGGTGCGTACTCCCGCGACACGGGGAGGGGGGGGACTGCAGCCTGCCAGCCCCATAGACATTCATTACTCATGTCACTTATGTCACTTACCTCCATGCGTGTACAATACAATCGTATAGTACGAACGGGGAAAGGAGGCGTAATCCATATTTCTCTATGAGAACTATGGATTACCGTAATTTCGGTGCGCATCTCGCTTGTATTAAAGCGCAAATACGACGCGAAATGCGCACCGAAATTACCCCATGTCAACATACCCTTAGAATACACTCTTGGGCAGCCTATTAGGATATGTCCACACGGCTGATTTTTCAGCGCCCAAAACAGCATCAAAACCTCGCCTGAAAGGCGTTTCTTCAGAAAAGGTTTTTGATGAGGTTTTGGACGCGGTTTCCTCCCATGCAAATTAATAGCCAGGGCAAAAACCGTGCCTGAAAAACACTCCGAAAAAGTGCCGTGCACTATATACAATAGTGCAGTATATCTGGCTGAAAAGGGCCAAATATAGTCACAAGTTGCCAATGTTTGGTCAGTTCTAGCCTAAGCCTATATGGCAGCTAAACCACTGTATACATCTGAGGACTTTCTTACTGGCAGTGGGTTGCTCTGTATATAGTGGTGGTGCCAGGGTAAAGCATCAGGAGACGCCGCCCTGACATCACCTGGTCCAGAGGGACCAAACTGTAGCTCCGCTCTGAAGGAAAGCTGATTGATGTGCTGTCACCCAGCTTGGAGGCTGGTTAGGCGATCCAACGTCCAGTAAAGCTGAACGATACCACATCTCTTATCAGCTTACCTCCAAAGCAGTTACACAGATGTGACAAGGGGGTGTGGCTTTGTGTAAAAGAGGGTGTGTCATGTAAAACAGGGTGTGACCCACTCAAACCATCAAGGCGGCATGCTACAATTCAAGATCTCCCTGAAGGCAACTCCGAAAAGTTGGCAAGTATGATATTTGTGGGGGTATAGAAAGCTGGCACAGCTCACTCATAAGGTGATATGAACGAATGGAGGGCCCATATAAGCTGAGGTGACACCAGGTTTCCTTCCAGTCAGTGGGAAGGCTATGGAGCTATGCTGGGAATGAGGAACATTCATCTTTACATTTGTCTGGGATGACTGGGATAATTATATGCAAATCATTGCAAGATATCTATACGTGCATCTGCCTCTAAGGAATGTGAAACTGGCTGAACACAATGAATATGGTAATGTCTGATGAGTAATGACCCACAGCATCTTAAAGGAGCACTCCACTCAAAACAGACACACTGGGCCTTATTCATCAGACTCTAGCAGTGAGACTGTCTCTGTTGCCCATAGCGACCATTAAGAGCCCATAGCAGCCAATCAGAGCTCATAGCAACCAATCAGAGCTCATAGCGACCAATCTGAGCAACCAGACTGTCTCTGTTGCCCGTAGCAACCAATCAGAGCTCAGCTTTTATTTCATATAGTGTTCTGGGAAAATGAAAGCTGAGTTCTGATTGGTTGCTTTTTGTCTTGATAAGGTGCTTCTGGCTGGCACTACTTATTAGTAAGGTAATTATAGGTGGCAGTACTTATGGGTGGACCCCATATTAATAAGGTAATGCTAGGTGGTAATACTTATGGAGGGACTCCGCTGTGTTGTATTGATAAGGCCATTCTGGTTGGTATTACTTATGGAGGGACTCCGCTGTGTTATATTGGTAAGGCCATTCTGGTTGGTATTACTTATGGGGGGACTCCATTGTGTTGTAGTTATAAGGTCATCCTAGGTGCCCCTACTTATGGGCAAACTGCCCTTTTTTTCTTGATAAGGCCATTCTGGCTGGTATTACTTATGGAGGGACTCCGCTATTTTATATTGATAAGGCCATTCTGGTTGGTATTACTTATGGAGGGACTCCGCTATGTTGTGTTGATAAGGCCATTCTGGTTTGGTATTACTTATGGAGGGACGCCGCTATGTTGTATTGATAAGGCCATTCTGGTTGGTATTACTTATGGAGGGACTCCGCGATATTGTATTGATAAGGCCAGTCTGGTTGGTATTACTTATGGAGGGGCTCCGCAATGTTGTATTGATAAGGTCATTCTAGTTGGTATTACTCATGGAGGGACTCCGCTATATTATATTGATAAGGCCATTCTGGTTTGGTATTACTTATAGAGGGACTCCGCTATGTTGTATTGATAAGGCCATTCTGGATGGTATTACTTATGGAGGGTCTCTGCGATGTTGCATTGATAAGTAATACAAGCCAGAATGGCCTTATGGAGGGACTCCGGTGTGTTGTATTGATAAGGCCATTCTGGTTGGTATTACTTATGGAGGGACTCCGCGATGTTGTATTGATAAGGCCATTCTGGCTTGTATTACTTATGGAGGGACTTCGCTGTGTTGTATTGATAAGGCCATTCTGGTTGGTATTACTTATGGAGGGACTCCGCACTGTTGTATTGATAAGGCCATTCTGGCTGGTATTACTTATTGAGGGACTCCGCTATGTTTTATTTATAAGGCCATTCTGGATGGTATTTCTTCTGGAGGGACTCCGCTGTGTTGTATTGATAAGGCCATTCTGGCTTGTATTACTTATGGAGGGACTCCGTTGTGTTGTATTGATAAGGCCATTCTGGTTGGTATTACTTATGGGGACCGCGGAAACCATTCTCGGCTGGTATTACTTATGGAGGGACTCCATGATGTTGTATTGATAAGGCCATTCTGGTTGGTATTACTCATGGAGGGACTCAGCTGTGTTGTATTGATAAGGCCATTCTGGTTGGTATTACTTATGGGGGTACTCCGCTATGTTGTATTGATAAGGCCATTCTGGTTGGTATTACTTATGGGCCATTCTGGTTGGTATTACTCATGGAGGGACTCCGCTGTGTTGTATTGATAAGGCCATTCTGGTTGGTATTACTTATGGGGGTACTCCGCTATGTTGTATTGATAAGGCCATTCTGGTTGGTATAACTCATGGAGGGACTCCGCTATGTTGTATTGATAAGGCCATTCTGGTTGGTATAACTCATGGAGGGACTCCGCTATGTTGTATTGATAAGGCCATTCTGGTTGGTATTACTCATGGAGGGACTCCGCTATGTTGTATTGATAAGGCCATTCTGGCACTACTTATGGGGGACTTCTGCTCATCTTCCAGAACATTTTTCTCTAGATCCTTTTATTCTTATTTTGTAATGTTTTTCACTTTTTCCTAGTCACTCTGCATGTCTCTGCTGAGTACACGTCAGGCCTGTAAGTGACCCTGAATTCTAAGGTGATCGGACCCGACCGCAGTGACTCCAGGTTGGCACGCGAAGGTCACCTCCTGTCCCTTTAACAATGCCGGGTCAAGGGCGGGGCTAAGTGATGCAAGTCAGTGACGTCACGACTGACGTTGCGGCCTCTGAGTGGTTGCCGCGCCTGTCTGGACTGCGCACTGCTCCACCGCCTCCGTCACTTGGTGCCTGGCGGGCGGAGAGGTCGTATCACCGGCAACATGAAGATCTGGACCTCGGAGCACGTGTTCGAGTAAGAATCGGGGGTCCCCCATGGTCTGCGCGTGCGTGGCGGGGTGGGAATATCGGCGATAAGCCCGCGCTCCTGACAGAATCTTCCAGATCGGGACCCATACTAGGCGCGCTATGGGACTACATATCCCAGAAGGCCTCACGAGCCCTACTCTACTTCTAATCCGTTAGGATATAACGCCAAGGCATGCTGGGAGTTGTAGTTTTCCATCGTGAATCGTTATCTAACGCGTAGTCAGCAGTGAAAGACCTGCTGGGACTGGTAGTGCTATAGATTCTGCGCATCGGGAGCAGGAAGGCGCTGAGCCCCCACTATGGGGAAGTAGACGGTTTTCACAGTCTTTGGTTTAGCCCCGACAATGAATGTGGTCATGTGACCTCCCAGAGTAAAATTCTTCTAAATGACGTCATCAGTGACCTCCCATCCGCCTCTGTTGTAGGATGTGTGCTGTGCTGCAGGAGGATGCCATAGTCTATGGACATGTCCTCTAACCTCCCGCAGGCTGTCAGGGTAGGATGGGAGGCATATAAGCTGTAGACACACAGGGCTGATTACAGTTCGTGTTGTGGTTGTCCATAGCAACCAGTCAGATTGTGATTGGTTGCTAGGGGTGACAATGATCCTTCTTGTAAGAGCAGAGGCCCGGTGTCTTCATCTCTACAGAGAGATGGGGCCGGCCAGGATGTGCTGCTGTGCTCTGTGATGGAAGCCGGCAGGTATAAGGACCTGGGAGCAATCACAAGATCTGCCCATGGTTATACGTCTCTGTGTAACATACCTATTACATGTATCACCTGTAAGAGCTGAGGCCTGGTGTCTTCATCTCTACAGAGATGGGGCCGGTCAGGATGTGCCGCTGTGCTCTGTCATGGAAGCCGGCAGGTATAAGGGCCTGGGAGCAATCACAATATCTGCCCATGGTTATACATCTCTGTCACATTCCTATAACATGTCTCACCTGTAAGAGCAGAGGCCCGGTGTATTCATCTCTATAGTGAGATGGGGCCGGTCAGGATGTGCCGCTGTGCTCTCTGCTGGAAGCCGGCAGGTGTAAGGGCCTGGGATCAATCACAACACCGGCCCATGGTTATACGTCTCTGTGTAACATACCTATTACATGTATCACCTGTAAGAGCTGAGGCCCGGTGTCTTCATCTCTACAGAGAGATGGGACCGGTCAGGATGTGCTGCTGTGCTCTCTGATGGAAGCCGACAGGTGTAAGGGCCTGGGAGCAATCACAACACCGGCCCATGGTTATACGTCTCTGTAACATACCTATTACATGTATCACCTGTAAGAGCAGAGGCCCAGGTGTCTTCATCTCTACAGAGAGATGGGACCGGTCATGATGTGTCGCTGTGCTCTGTCATGGAAGCCGGCAGGTATAAGGGCCTGGGAGCAATCACAACACCGGCCCATGGTTATATATCTCTATGTAACATACCTATTACATATATCACCTGTAAGAGCAGAGACCCGGTGTATTCATCTCAAGTCACATGATTCGGTCAGGATGTGGCCGCTTGTAGCATCGCTGTGTTCTCTGTTGTAGGTGTCAGTGCCATAGTAGGGTGGTTGGCAGGTGTAAGGGCCTGGGAGCAATCACAAGATCTGCCCATGGTTATACGTCTCTGTGTAACATACCTATTACATGTATCACCTGTAAGAGCAGAGGCCCGGTGTATTCGTCTTGAGTCACATGATTCAGTCAGGATGTGCCCACTTATAGCACCGCTGTGTTCTTTGATGTGTCAGCGCCGTAGGGGGCAGCTGGCAGGTGTAAGGGCCTGGGAGCAATCACAGCGTCGGACCCTAATTGCTACGTCTCTCTGTAACATACCTATACTATTTATCACCTGTAGAAGTAGAGGCCCGGTTTATTCATCCCAATAGTGAGATGGGTTGGTCAGGCTGTGGCTGTTTATAACATCACTCTCGGATATAAGTGTTAGCACCGTATGTGGGAGGTCGCCGCATTTAAGGGCCTGGAAGCAATCACAGCAGAGGCCCGGTGTATTCATCTCTATAGCAGGACGACTCAGGCAGGATGTTCCGCTTGTAGCATCACTGCGTTCTCTGATGTAGGTGGCAGCGCCGTAGGTGGGAGGCCGCCAAGTGTAAGGGCCTGGGAGCAATCACAGCCTCTGCTCCCTGGTTACGGTGTTTCATTACTCTTACAGGTGATACATGTAATAGGTATGTTACATAGAGACATAGCAACCAGGGGGCAGAGGCTGTGAGTTCACCCAGGCCCTTACACGCAGCGGTTTCCCCCCCTATTGGAGAACACAGTGATGCTACAAGCGGCCACATCCTGACTGCGTTGTCCTACTATAGATATGAGTACACCGGGCCTCTGCTGTTACGGGTGATACATGTAAGAGGTATGTTCCATAGGGACACAGCAACCAGGGGGCAGATGCTGTGATTGCTCCAAGGCCCTTACACGCGGCAGCCACTTACATCTGGGCCACTGTGTTCTCTGATGTATGAAAGTTGCTGCACCAGAATTCTGGCACACGTTGCGCCCTAAATAATGGTGTCCGTGCTTTACACCACATTTATTATGTGTTTTAGACTGTTTCTAGACACTTCCGCGCCTCGTCCGGCAAAGAGGGCTTGACTTTGCGTGAAAGTGGGGGTGGCTTAGTGTGTGCCAAAATTTGGGTGCATAGTGGCATAAAGTAAGTCAACTTGGTGTAAAGTTACTCTAAGACAGTTCCAACCTGCACCAGATTTCTGAGCACTGTGATACAGGGGGTGCATCGTAAGACTGTCTGGTCTAACTTAAAACTGTCTTAGAGTTTTGGACTATTGATATGTCTGTCCCAATAAGTCTACAAGTGGGCACATCCTGCCCGAGTGGCCTGACTATAGGTGATACATATAATGGGAATGTTACTTAGAGACGTAGCACGCAAGGGGCAGATACTGTGATTGCTCCCAGGCCCTTACACCTGCCGGCTTCCCACCTATGGCGCTGCCACCTACACTAGAGTATACGGCGGTGCTACAAGCGAACATATCCTAAGTCGTCCTACTATAGGGATGAATACACCGGGCTTCTGCTATCTGTAGCTTCACTGTGTTCCCTGTTGTAAGTGGCGGCGCCGTAAGTGGGAAGCCGCCGCATGTAAGGGCCTGGGTGCACTCGCTGCTGTGTTTCTTTGCTCTCGGGCTATGTTCACACGGCGTATTTTAGACCACATTTCGGGACGCGATTGTCCTGCAATATGCCCTGAAATACAACCTGTAACTACGGTAATTCATAGCCCTCATAGACAGCCAGCAATTACCTCCGTCTTCCCCGATGCCTGTTTTACGCCGGGGGAAAGAAGTGACATGCTGGGATGATAGAAGTCAATGGGACTGCCCCCTCCCCGATGCTTTAGAGCAGGCATCCTCAAACTGTGGCCCTCCAGCTGTTGAGAAACTACAACTCCCATCATTCCCACGGTTCAAGATTATATAAATGCATGATGGGAGTTGTAGTTTCCCGACAGCTGGAGGGCCGCAGTTTGAGGATGCCTGCTTTAGAGGTACACACTGGTACCCGGCTTGTACTGTAGGTGCCACAATACACTTTCTGAACACCTTTTAGGGCTCGTTCACACGGCTTATTCTGGGACGGATTTCAGCCGTATTTGCGCTGCAGTACGGCTCCAATCCGTCCCAATAACTACGGTAATTCACAGTTCTCATAGAGAACTATGGATTCCGTCTCCTCTTCCCCGCTCGGCGAATACGCCACGGGGGGAGATAAGTGACTGTTCATTATCCCGGCAGGATACGCGCCATGGATAATGGATGTCTATGGGGCTGGCGAACTGCCGCTACACGGCAACCGGTGTAATTGCGGCCGAAATCCGTCCCCGCAATTGCGCTGGCAATAAGCCGTGTGAACATCGCCTTACAGGTGATCCATGGAATAAGTATCTTAGAGACCTGATGCATTCATCTCTATAGTAAGAGGACTCGGCCATGATGTGCCCACTTACAGCACCGCTGGGAAACCCTGTTTTATAAGATACTTAGAAGCTGTAGACGCACAGGGACAATTAGAATTAGGCTATGTTCACACGGCTTAAAACTGGACGTATTTCAGTCCGTAATTACCGGAGTGCGCAAATTACGGCTGGAATACGTCCCAGTCATTACGGTAATCCATAGTTCTCTGAGAACTGTGGATTACGTCTCCTCTCCCTGCTCGCACAATACGACGAGCGGGGAGATAAGTGACATGTGAATTACTAGCGGCGTATACGCGCCACTAGTAATGAATGTATATGGGCCGGCCCCCCGTCCACACGGCGTAATTGCGGGGCGTAATTACGCCCTGCAAATAAGCCGTGTGAACCCAGCCTAAGTGTCATGTTTGTCTATAGCAACCGGTCAGATTGTGATTGGTTGCTCTTGTAAGAGCAGAGGCCCAGTGTATTCATCTCTATAGTGAGATGGGGCTGCCATAGGTGGAAAGCCGCCGCGTGTAAGGGCCTGGGTGCAATCACCGCATAGTCACCCTGGTTGTTATGTACTATTACTTATTACATGTATCGCCTCTAGGGGTAAGTTCACACGGCTGTTCTCGCAGCGCTGAATTGATGTTAGTTTTAATTTTTTTAGTGCTGAAAAAAAGTTTGAAAAATCATCGTGAGCACTGCAAGGCTTTTTTTTTTTTCCCCCATTGGAAGTAATGCGAGGCGGATTGCAGTCAGTTTTGGATGCTGTTTTGTAATCTTCGTCAGTCGTGTGAAGCTCTCCAACTTGTTTCAGGGCCGGCTATGCCGCATTCTATACACAGTCATCATTGTGGATTATCACAGATTTCCCGGATTATTGGCGCCCCGTAACTGCACAATAGTGTAGAACTACAACCCCCAGCCTTATCTCCTGGAGTTGCAGAATGACGGCTAGGAGGTAGCAGAGCTCAGCGACAGACAATGCGACCTGACTGCATACACACTGGGCCTTACGTATGGAAACTGTATAGAAGTTAGACTCTTTGTTGCCCATACTGATCAATCAGCACTCAGCTTTCATTTCTTATACTGCTCTAATAAAATGAAAGCTGGGCTCTGATTGGCTGCCCTGGGCTCTGATTGGCTGCCCTGGGCTCTGATTGGCTGCCCTGGGCTCTGATTGGCTGCCCTGGGCTCTGATTGGCTGCTCTGGGCTACAAAGACAGTCTTAGGCTATGTCTATACTGCATCGGACAAAAAACGTCCCGAAAGCGGCCGGTTTTTCTCCCATGCAGGACCGTTTTTTTGTCACGTTTTGTTCAAAAACCACGGTCGCTTCTGTTTTTTTTGCCGTCACCCAGAAGACGCCAAGAAAACTAAAAGAAAACAACATGTTATATAATACGCCGGCGCCAGAAGACAAGCGGAGAAAAGACGAGCTGTGGAGACTGCAGCTCGTCTTTCCTATTGCCGTCCATGGGGCCGCACGAACGATCGTGTCTTCGGCGCTTTTAAAAGCGCCGAAGATACGATCGTAAAAGTGTGCAGTGTGGACACAGCCTTACTATTAGTTTTGATAAATGAGGCCCATAGAGCAAATCCCGCTACCTGGGCCACCAGTCTGTAATATTATATTGTATTACAGACCTGCTGACACTTTGCACTGTCAGTTGACGCCTCCTGCAGGACTGTAGTCTGCTTTTAGATATAATGCACCATAGAGCAACAAGCGGTGATTCCCCATTGGTCAGTCTGTACCGAGGAGAACATGGCTGATGGCACAGAACCCAATTTGCATTCATCTGCGAAGGACATGGCAGGTGTAGTGACCCTCTAAGAAGGTTTATTGCTGTCAGTGATAGATCAGGAAAGTGTTGTCTGTTTTGGTAATAACTTTATTCCCCCATGAAATGACAGTTCTCAGAACCCTGCATTGTGCGGCTCCTCTGTAACTGCAATAAAAACCCAGTGTTCACATTCCTCTAGTCAGTAGTTTGTCCCTGCATAGTCTAGTTTACCAGGGTGTCAAACTGCGGCCCTCCAGCTGTTGGAAAACTACAACTCCCATCATGCATTTGTATAATCTATAACAGTGGGAATGATGGGAGTTGTAGTTTCCCAACAGCTGGAGGGCCGCAGTTTGACACCTGTGCTCTAGTCAGTAGTTTGTCCCTGCATAGTCTAGTTTACCGGGGTGTCAAACTGCGCCCCTCCCGCTGTTGCGAAACTACAACACCCACCCTGCCCACTGTAATAGATTATACAAATGCAGGATGGGAGTTGTAGTTTTCCAACAGCTGGAGGGCCGCAGTTTGACACCCTGCACTAACTGGACTGGGCCAGACAGTAGAAGGTAAGAGAAGCGGCGCTCCCTTAGGATAAGTTCACACGGCTTATTTTAGAGCGTAATTGCGCGCGTATTTCACCGCTTATTGCCGCAGTTACGGTCATTCATAGCTCTGATAGAGAACTATGGATTACACGTCGTCTCCCCGGGCGTACAATACGATCGTACTGTACGCATGGGGAGATAAGTGACATGTCAAATGCATTGTCAGCGGCGCATAAGCCGCTGACAATGCATGTCAATGGGCCGGGCTGCATCTCTTCATTACCTGTCAGAGATGGGTTGAAAGGTTTCCTGGTGACTCACTGAGTCCTTGTACCCTGCCAGCGCTGTAATAGTTTTGTAACATTCCTGCACTGTTACCTAACTGGTGGGTCCGCACGTGGCTCCGGGATGGCGGATTATCAGATTATCTGCCTGAATTTTATCGGATTATCAGATATGCGAATCAGAGAACGGCACCTCTTAAAGGGCCACTGCTCCTAACGTCGGCCCTGCTAGTGATTGTTGGGGGGAGGGTTGGATTGTCGATGCCTCTGGATAGTCATAGAGGTCTGGTAACCTGCTGACTACAAGCTTTCAGCCCTGTCATTTTAGGCAGTGTAATGGTTCACCGGGTGCACAGGCGGCTGAGTGGAGGAGGTGCGGCAGCCATGTGGCTCGGGCGGTGGTACCAGCATGCGGTTCTCATTAGCCCTGGAATGTTAAAGGGTGGGGGGTGGCAGCGGCCCGCCGGATCACGCTGCTTTCCATTACAGCATACATACATGTGACCGGACAGAGGATATAGTAACCTTCTACATGGCTGACATTCCCTTATCTGCTCTGCTGTTTCAGGCCGGAGAGACCTCTACGGTTAGGTGTCTGATACAAAATGATCTCACAGGAGTAAGGCTCGGTTCTGTAACCCAGACCCGATCTATACTTTCCATGTTATACATGAAGCATCTGGACAGCAGCATCCATTCAGCCTGTCGGTGCATGCTGGGGGTTGTATTCTTGTTGGAGAGACCACTTTGTCTGGTTGTCGATCTCACAGGTTCACATCTGCGTCGGAGGTTACTTTGCACCAGATCCGTTACATGATGGACACCAGTGGTACCCGACTGATCCTATTGACTACATTCAAGGGGTGTTCCGGGATCTATGTTCACACGGCGTAATTTCACCGCGTATTTGCGCTCTAATACGGGGCGAGATGCGCGCTGAAATTACGGTAATCCATAGTTCTCGTAGAGAGCTATGGATTACGCCTCCTCTCGTACATTACGATCGTATTGTACGCACAGGGGAGATAAGGGACGAGATAAGTAATGAATGTCAATGGGGCCGGCGGATGTCAGCAACATTTTTCACTTGCTTTCAAAGAAGTAGAAGAGTCCAACCATTCATCAAAACTGACTGTGGCTGAGGCAATTCCTTTATACCCTGACATTGTTAGAGATGTTGCCCCTGTGGTCACCGCTTTGCCCCAAGTTAGTGTAGAGAGGCCGTTCTCTAGCCTGGAAATAATGAGATCAGATGTGAGGTCATGTATGCAGGATCTGATGGAGGCAATACTATTTCTCAGAACAAATTCAGAGACTCCTCAAATGTTCCTGCAGTGTTTTGCATATTTGCACTTTTTTTGTGTTCTAAAATCATATCCAATAAATATATTTTACACTGACAAGCAAAAGGGTAACAATGCTTTGAACTTGTGACTTTCAGGCTCCATATCTCACCATCCACTACAGCTTTGTACATGAGGCTAATTTTATATACAGTAATCTTACCTATCTTATACATAAATTTGACTTGCAAGTATTTAGCATCTGCTTAGTTCTGCAGATTCTTTCCTGTAACTGCATTGTTACTGTTTTGCTCCTAAAAATCAAAATGTAAATTTTTATTATTTTGTCAGTATTTGGGAAATCCACCTTTGGCTTTCAGCTCTGCCTGAATCCTGGGCTCTGGATCAGATTCAAGCATATCTTGACCAAAATCTGTTCCCAGGTCTCTTCTACACATTCCCTATGTTGGTGCAGACTGGACTTTGATACAAATACAGATTTTTCTTCAACTCTACCCACAAGTGTTCAAAAGATCAAAACATTGTTACCCTTTTGCTTGTCAGTGTCTGTTCTTCCTAAATAGCTTGATTATTGTGTCATAAGGTGATAAACAGCCGGATGTTACCACTTTACTACAGTAAAGTTATCACTTAAACATGCGCCATGTATGAGGGAGTCAGGAGTCGGAGGTTTGGGAAATGTCGGAGTCGGAGTCAGGGCTTTGGCTTGCTGACTCCACAGCCCTGTTGTGCCCTGGAGATTTGGGACATGCATGGCCGTCTGTGCTATGTCATTTAACCTGTAGGGAACAGAACATTCAGAAATTATTTGTAATACAAGGGTTGGGTGGCTCCACCTTGCATCAGACAGTCTATTACTGTACCCTGTAATTACCATACCATGCAAGGTCATTCGAGGCAGGTTCTAGATTCTCAAGGCTGCAGTGGAATCAAGGAGATCTTCAGTACAGCGAGATCCTCACCGTCATCCCAATGGCTCGCCTAAGCAAGCATGCAGCATGTCGGGGTGAATGCACACAGGACAGATTCGCTACCATAAATTTCTGCAGGTAAATTTGATGATTCAAGTCTGCAATAGATTGTGTGGATTTTATCCTATTCCGTGCAACCGTGTAAAATCTGCAGTAAATTTGCACTAGAATTTGACATGTTGTGGATTTAAAAAGTCTACACCGCGCAGTTTGACACCGTCAAAATGTTCCACCAAATGGGCGTGGGATTCCTAGAATCCCATCTACGCAGCTGGTAATGTAATCTGCTGCACATTTCCCACATGCAAAATCCACAGCAAATCTGTCCAGTGCATATTCACATTAAAGGGGTTGTCTCACTACATTGATTCATCTCACCTCAGTCCTGTTTTCTTGGTTTCATTTTGAATTCAGGGGAGTGTTTACTGGCTTCTACTAGACTGCAGTGGAAGCCAGGTCTGTAGCTATAGCGACTGGCACTGGCAGCCTATCATGAGAGATCAAACAGGTCTGTAGCTATAGTGACCTGAGGAGCCGATGCCGCCCATACAGTAGGGGATATCAAGGAAAAGGTAGGACACTATTAATGGACACATATTGCAAAGTGACTTGTTTTTGCAAGATCCTTAACATAAAAAGCAATGCTTGTAGTGAGACAACCCCTTTAAGTTATTAAAAATTCCCACCTTAGAGTTTGAGTATTGCTAGGATAAGTCCTCAAAGTGTGATAAGTGCAGAACCCACCTCTAGGACCTGCACCTGTCTTGGGAATGGGCCCCTGGAAGTATCGGCTCAGAACAGAGGGCTGGTTGCGCTTGCAGATGACTTTCAATTCTGTTCTATGGGAGTTCCTAGTACAGGTGAGTGGTGTGTTTGGTCGTACTCAGAAGTCCCATAGAACAGAATGGATAGTCGTGGGCCAGTGCAGACGGATCTCCATTCTGAGCCGGCACTTTTGGGGCTTGTTCCCGAGGTGGGACCCGCACCTGTCAGACTTGGCCTATCCTATTGATATGTCATCCAAGTCTATGGTGAGAGCCCCCTTTTAACCCCTTACCGACCTACGACATATGAGTACGTCATAGCGCCGGTAAGCAGCTTTGAAGCGGGATCGCAGTTAGTGCGGGGGGGGCACCGCCGCCTGCCCGTGCTGTTTATCCCCTTAGATGCCGCGGACCGTTCTTCACTCTGATTGGGACATCAGCAGTGAGATCGCAGAGTCCCAATCGGCTAACATGGCAGCTGGGAACCTTGTGAAGGCTTCCATCGCTGCCATGTTTTGAATTTCCCCGCTTCCGGCCCCAGGCAGGAAGTGGGGAAACCGCCATCTTGGTGCAGCCTAATGCATTGTCTATGCAGTGCATTAGGCTGTATTAACGATCACGCGCCCTAGAGGGACTAAGTTAAAGTAAAAAAAAAAAATGTTTTAAAGTGTAAAAAACATAAAGTATTAAAAGTTCAAATCGCCCCCCTTATCGCCATTTTACAAATAAAAAATAATAAAAAATTCCCACATATTTGGTGTCGCCGCGTCCGAAAAAGTCCGATCTATAAAAATATCACATCATTTTATCCCGTACGCTGAAGACCGTAGAAGGAAAAAAAAATTCCAAACGCCAAAATTGTGGGGGTTTTTTTTGGGTCATTTCACGTCCCATAAAAGTGATCAAAAAAGTCGCATGCATTCCAAACTGCTAGCAATAAAAAGTACGCTTCAGCCTGCAAAAAATGCCGCATCACTGATGTCCGTAGGTGTTAGTACAAAAAAGTTATTGGTCGCACAAAATGGCGCCACAGTGCAAATTTCAATAATAGAACATGTTCGGAATTTTTTACGGTACCAAAACATAATGGAAACTGTACATGTTTGGTGTTGGCGGATGCGTATCAACCTGTAGAATACAGAGAATACATATTTTTTCCCGAAGAATGTACTCTGTAAAAAAAAAAAAAAAACTCCCATGGCGCAAGTACGTTTTTTTTTTTCACGTTTTGCCCCACTTAGAATTTTTTTTGCTGTTCCCCAGTATATTCTATGGTAATATGAATAACATCATTAGAAATTACATCTTGTCCCGCAAAATAAAAGCCCTCATGTGTCTATGTAGGTGGAAAAATAAAAAAGTTATGGCTTTCAGAAGGCAAAGAAGAAAATTTTAGAGCGATATTATGATGATGCTCCGTTAGGAAGGGTGAGTAAGTGAGGGTACACAGTCGCCTGATTCCTCCTTAGTATATGTTCCATTCACTATGGAGGAGTCAGGTGTCCATGTGCCCTCACCCATTAAAAGGATGCAGCGGTTCCGCTTTGACTAATAGGGGGGCTTATCTCTACGTGGCCTTTATGCCCTAATAGGACACATGGACGGTTGATCTGGTTGCATAGTCTTTCTATTCATCTTCTCCAGAATCGGTAACCTATTATTTTTTTGTTTTTGCATTTTAGCCACCCATGGGAAACTGTTACAACAGCCGCCATGCAGAAGTACCCTAACCCCATGAACCCCAATGTGGTTGGCGTCGACGTACTGAACAGACACGTAGACGACAAGGGAAAGCTGCACAGTCACCGGCTCCTGAGCACAGAATGGGGCATGCCCAGCCTAGTCAAATCCGTAAGTATTGCGATCCATCATCCATTGCGGGGTTCCCCTCCTCTCCAGAGCTTTGCGCATTGGGAGGGGGTGCTGACATTGTGCCGTCAGGGAGTGACCTTTCCCAGACACAAAGGAACGGCTGTATCAGCAGAGAGCGGACTGTGTGGCGTGTTTAACCATTTGTGCGCCGAAGCCTGGCATCGAGATGAAAGTGGCAGCAGGCTATCTGATCGAGTCGGCGATTGTCTTATCTGCATGAATTAAGCATTTATCTTTCTTCTGTAGATCATTGGTGCATCAAGGACGAAGACTTATATCCAGGAACATTCAGTGGTGGACCCTGCGGCCAAACGAATGGAACTGAAGTCTGCGAATGTAAGTGAATATGAGGTGTCGTGATGTGAAGAGACGGCGGCCAAAAGTCATGAGTGGACAGGTTTTATGTGTTAGGCCGGGTTCACACAGCGTATAGCAACACGTACCTGTGTGCGCTGCTATTCGCCTGCTGTTAAAAGTATGCGCTGGGTCATTTAACAGCACACGCTGTAAGATCTATGGCATACGAACGCCAAAAGTATTTTTTCCCCTCCCGATGGGGATGTTCTCAAGACTATGTATATTAACCCCTCTGCATAGAGGATTTGTTTTATCCACTGCAAGTACTTCCGGATGTCACTGCTTGACTAGATCCTGCATATCCCTCTTAAATTGTCTATTGCTGACCCATGTTTTTCTTCTTGTTTTATTTTCTTTCTCTGACATGTGACGATTCGGTGAAACTGTTCTTTTTTTTTTTTTTTTCCCTTAACATTTCCTTTATTGTATTTGAAAACTTTCAATATATATTTTTTTTTTAAATGTATGCGCTGGCCAGTGCGTACTTCCACCAGCGTTCCAGCCTGTGTCTCATTCGCATTTCCCGGCGCGTAAGCACACAAAGAAAGTGACGTACGGGAAATACACCGGGAAATCATAGCACTCAATGAGTACTATGATTTTACCATATTTGCAGGGTGTATTTTGGCCGCATTGCAGCGCTGTGTACACCTTAAAAAAAACGCCCCGCAGATGCGCCGTGTTAACAGGTGATAGAGCCTGACTTTGTGTTTTCTTCCTTCCCTCCGTACAGATCACCTTCACGCACATGATATCCGTGGACGAAAGACTAGTCTACAAGCCACATCCTCAGGATGACAAAAAGTAAGCTGCTGTAGATCTATGAAACTCTGGGTTTTGTGTGGCAAGGGTACATTGAAAAGGAAACTTCATGATAGGTGGCCTTGCACAAAATCCTCCCCCTGTAAATGTTGGGATTTGCAGTTATCCAACCTGGAAAAGGATAGCGACACAGACTAAAGGGGTTGTCCAGTCTTTTTTTTTTTTTTTACATTTTTTTTTCTTTTTGGATTTGAACCCATTAAAAATTAAATAAAAAATAGAAAATCATACTCGCCTTTCCTCTCACCTTCATTTACGTCCGTCCATACAACAAGCATTTCCAGTTGGAAATCCATGCAGATTCAGATTTTAAAAACAGACTGTTAAACCATCCCCCTAGACCTCAGTTGAATATCAGTGTTGTGGTCCGCACGACTTGGATTTTCTGAGGTTGGATTTCGATACCGACGGTGGTTTTTTTAAAAAAACTTAAAAATCGATCAATCTTCCGCCGTATTTCAGTCAGAAAACGGCGGAAAATGTAATATTGAAGTCAATAGGATGGCGTGAAAAAGTTCAAGACTCAATAGTGTTGATGCAAGACGATTGGAAGACCGAATTCCGATGGAAATAAGTGCTAAAAAAAACGAAAATCGAGTAAAAAAAAAAAAAATCCACGGGTTCTTGTTTTATTGTTAAAATACTCGTCGGATGACGTGGTTTTAGGATTTGGCATCCGATAAGTATTTTGTCCTTTGTGTGGATGTACCCTTACCGGCAGCTGGTCTTCTACTTATGGACAGGAACATCACCACTGCAGCAGTCACATGCCACTACGTTCCTTTACCGTTCAGAGCTCCTCACTACCAAGTGGTGATGTAATTGAGTAGCGTGACTACTGCAGTGGTGACTTTCCTGTCCGAAAGAAGAAATAGGAGACCAGTGGGTGTTGCGGTGCTGAAACGAAGGTGAAGGGATTGTCCCATTGGTAAGAAGACAAAAAATAACAAAAACCTTTTACTCCTCTTCCTCTGGTTCTCCAGTCCAGTGCTGCGTCCGTCTTGTCTTCTGTTTTTCATTCTACTTCAGAACGTGGGACATCACCGCTGCTTACATCATGGTTCAGAGCTGTTCATTTCCGAACGGTGATGTAAATCAGAGGCACGTGACCAGTCGGCAGCTACAGCAGGGATGTCCCTGTTCTGAAAAAGAAGAATGAAAAAAGAACAGAGGAGCAGGGGAGTGCCATTCACATTTTGACATCATGAGACCAAGAAAACACCTTTACAATTGATCAACAGTACCTCACCATTGCGAGGCTTCAAGCAGGATGCTCTCAGACGGAAGTGGCCACTGAGCTTAGAGTGACAGATTGTCATCAGCAGCTTCCAACAGAGATAGGTTGGAAGGGGAAGATGACTATAAGGTTTTCATTTCTCCTGTGGGGGTGCTGCTGGAAAATTTAGCACCTTGGTTTCTTAAGGCTGTGTTCACGGCTTTTTCCCGACGGTTTTTTGAGCCGTATTGAGCTCACAAATCCGCCGTGAATAAGGGGCGGGGCCGGAGCGCGGCGGGGCCGGAGCGCGGCGGGGCCGGAGCGCGGCGGGGCCGGAGCGCGGCGGGGGCGTCACTCCCGGCCCCATAGACAATGCATTATCTACGGCGCGTCCGCGCCGTTAATAATGTGCATGTCACTTTCTCCCCCCGCGGCGGATTTGCCGAGCGGGGAGGAGCGACGGATTCCACTGTTCTCTATGAGAGCAGTGGATTACCGTAATGAGAGGGACGGATTGGCGCCGTACTGAAGCGCAAATCCGGCGCGGAGTACGGCGCCAATCCGTGCCCAAAATAAGCCGTGTGAACGAGGCCTTATGATGAGTTCTGTTTTAACCCTCTATTCTCTTTGTAGAACTGTCCTGACCCAGGAAGCCATTATCACTGTAAAGGGGGTCAGTCTGAGCAGCTACTTGGAGGGAATGATGGCAAACACGATATCCAGCAATGCTAACAAGGTAAGGGGTTAATGACTTGCCCCCATTTATGAACAACACAGCACAGAGTTATAAGGGAAGAAGCTCCAGAATTATTTCACAGGGAACACAAGGATTTACTAAACAGACCTAACAGGAGAGGTCACAAGTGCTCTTTTAGTGTGAAAAAGCACACATCCTTCTTGTTCTCTTTGGCTTAATGAGTCTGATAAGGTAGCTTGATGGATACATATACAGACAATGCTATCTAATTGTGACGGTGTATACTTAGGCTATGTTCACACGACGTATTGGGGAGCGTATGGTAAGCGGCGCAATACGGCGGGTGTTTTGGAAGCGCGCGTGCAGATTAGCGTGTAATTCCAAAGCAGGGGGGTTTGCACCCGGCGAGCCCCATTGACATGCTTTGTCAATGCGGCGTGCATTTCGCCGCGTATAACGCGAAATACGCGCGCAATTACGCTTACAAATAAGCTGTGTGAACATACCCTTAGACTAAACATCATAGACTTGATAAATCTGGTGCATAGTTGGATTGTCTAGTATAAGGTTTCACTTAGCTTACTTTATGCCGCTAACTGCACCTTGACACCCTTCTTGTGCATTTCATTGCACATTGAACCACGCCCCTTTCATTGGACACAGCACAGAAATGTTTAAAAACAGTCTGAAACGCCTAGTAAATGTGCCGTAACGCATGTCTGCCAGTATTCTGGCGCAAGTTGTGCCACAGTTCTGGTGCAATTTGCAGAGTAAATCTGCCCATTGAACAGTCAGTGAAAGAAATACCAATAGCTGCTTCCTATCAGTGTTGCCTTGAAGACCGTTCTGGTACAGACTTATAGCTGGGTATGACCAGCTTTATACAAGACCTTGACATTGACCTTGTGACTGAGGTTATCACTATGTAAATGGTGCGCGTGTTACAAATGACGGTAGTAGGTGACCGCCATCTACTTACTATGTATTTACTAAAGTAAACGTGAGGAGATGTCAACGGTCCTCTTAAAGGGAAATTATAAAAATTCATTTTAAAATGTTTTGTTGTGTTTTCCTCTGGATCAACACTGTAGGATATTGGTTGGACTTGATGGACCTTTCTTTTTCCAAACTTATCTAATATGCTACTAAATTAAATATAGAAGGGGGGAATATCTCTCCCTGGGGAGAGCCGCCAATAAATTGGTCGGTGTGAGGATTTATGCGCCTTTCAGACCTCACTGACTGAGAAATGCTCTTTTTGGTTCATATGACTTTTTCAAAAAATGAAGTTAAAGCAGAATCGCAGTATTGACCCACAGAGACAAGACAATGGTGCAATTACTCTGTGCTGTGTCTCGACAGCCCAACATAAGTGGCACCCTTGAGGGGTAATAGCACAGGTGACCTGGAATCTCGGCGCCCTTCAGTCTTTGGAGCAATTCATCTCAAAGGGGTTGTCCAGTCAAAAAAAAAAAAAGTTTTATTCCATTTGGGTTGGGATGGTCCAAAAAATAAGGAAAAAACCTAATACAGGCAGTCCCCGACATACATTGTTCCGACTTGCATACATGCATCCCCTAGTTACAAACGGAGACTTATGGGGCGTGGCTGACATTCACACTCCATGATAACCAAGTGCCAGCATGCCACAGCTGCACATGAGATACAGAACAAAAAAAGGGCACAGACAGCAAAGCAAATGTAAAAACCCTTCCCTGCGCTATCCCAAACTAAAAAAAAAAAATATATATGTTATTACTGGAATTATATTTAATAAATCTACCTGTTCCAACTTACATGCAATTTCAACTTAAGAACAAACCTACAGTCCCTATCCAGTTTGTAACCCGGGGACTGCCTGTACTTACCCAGCTGTCCCCTGCCACTGTTGCTCCTGACAATTCACTGCTCTCGGGTTCTCGTCTTGACACACTGGAGTGTAAGCCTTTCCTGTGTATTGGGATCAGAACCCGCAAACTGAGAGGAGCGAATCGTCGGGAGCGACAGCGGAAGGGGATAGCTAGGTAAGTCGTCCTGATTATTTTTTTGTTGTTGTGGGTTTTTTTTTTCAACCCCCCCCCCCCCCCCCACCCACCCCCCTAGGTGAATGGAATAAACCCTTCTTTTACTGGGCAACCCATGTAAGGCTCCATTCACATACCCTTTTCAGACCCATATGTTGTATTTATCCCCACTGATACCACACCATTGACATCTATAGGACAAACGTAGTCCTAATAGTGAACATATACGGTTTCTGCACTGAAAACAAAAGCTTGGTCAACTGCAAATAAGAGGGAGGGCATAATGGGGTGTAACCGGGGCCCTATTTAGAAATTCATGAACAGAATCTGGATCTTGCAGATGCGTCATCCTTATCTTGTTCCCATTGCAGGGCCGGGATGCCATGGAGTGGGTCATCGGTAAGCTAAACACAGAATTAGAAGATCTGAAAGCGACAACCCGAGGGGGCATCAGGACGACCATGGCGGCGGCGGCCTATGTAGAGGAATGATCTCTCTGCATTCTCATCACTAGGTGTTAATAAGGCTGCAGCGTGTCTCTGCGCACATTGTCTATTTATTCTTATTTAAGAATGTATCTTTATTGAGTAGGATTTTTTTTCAAATTGAAGCTTGGCGAGAAGTAGCAGCAATGTGGGAACAAGAAAAGACGGGGACCAGGCTGCGAAGTGACCGCTCATAACTGTAGCATGGCCTCTTCGCAGTAAACCCGTTTTCTAGTGTCAGCACAGTTGTGATGTTCTCCTACCAGCTTCATAGCCACTGTCGGACCAAGGCTCATGTTAAACCAGCGCCTCTCACTGAAGCCCCAGCATCCATACCGTGCGTCCGCGGAGGTTGCACTGCTCTAAAATAACCTTTGAAGAATGTTTAGGCCATTACGGATACATACACCTCTTGTGTGCTAAAATGGGCGACTAATACGGATGCAGCAGAGCAGAGTTTGTCACTTAGTGCAAATGTTTAGCATGTTGTATGCTGCAACTGTCGCAGCCACTAACTGGAAAGATGACCAATTCAACTCTGCTACATCTGTTAGGAACTGTAGTTTGACTATGGCTATTGTATGTGATTATGGAAAATAATATAATGGTGCTGCATCTACTTCTAGAAGCTGAATTTTCCCAGTATGAGCGGGGATTCCATACGTTTGGGCTGGCGGCCTTACTGGTGGACGTATCTTAAGACCAGTTGTCTGGTGTTGCCCGTAGCAACCGATCAAGTGACTTTCTTCTATGTAGTACATTTTAGAAAATAAAAGCAGTGATTTGATTGGTTGATATGGGCAAGTCCATTTTTTTTCTGCATATATCATGTGCATTCGATGGCATGTGGCGGATGCCAAGGGACCCGTATCAGAATGTGGGAACTTTTTGTGCTGATCTATGAAAAAAATTTAAAAATTTAATTTTTTTACTTGAATTGTATTTGTCAGGTTACATAAGTGGTTTGTAATATTGACTTTTTGATTGGAAGTGATAAAAAAAATAATCTTGAAGTACAATTTTTTTGGGGGGGCAGGGTTCACATTTGGGAGTTGCAGAGAGGAAACTGCATCGTAATCCCACGTTGGTGGAAAATGGGATTGGGGGCTAATATCTAAGCAAATGTTTTTAAAAGCAAAAATGTGTTAGAATTTTCTAAAGATAGTGAGCCCCATTTATTAAGTGTCTACCAGGAAGACTGTCCTTGTTGCCCTTAGAAGCCACTCAGAGTTTAGCTTTTCTATCGCATGAAAATGAAAGCTGAGCCCTGATTGCTATGGTTAACATAGTCAGTCTTAGGCTATATTCACACGGCTCATTTTGGGACGCATTTCGCCACGTATTGCGAGCATATTGCGCTCTAATACGAGCAAACTGCGCCCCAATCATTACGGTAATCCACAGTTCTCATAGAGAAGTATGGATTACGTCTCCTCTCCCCGCTCGGACAATATGATCGTATTGTAAGAGCGGGGAGATAATTGACATGTCATTTATTCACGGCGCTTACGCGCCGCGAGTAATGATAGTCTATGCCCCCCGCTGCGCTGCGTGAGCTCCCAAACATCCGGCATAATTGCAGAGTGTACTGTACGCCCCTCAGTTAAGCCATGTGAACATACCCTTAGGCTATGTTCACACGGCTTAATTGCGGGACATATTTCACCCCGCAATTATGCCGGAGGGGGGGGGGGGGGGGGCAGGCCGCCGGCCCCATAGACATTAATTAATCACAGCGCGTAAGCGCCCAGAATAATTGACATGTCACTTATCTCCCCGCTCGCCGTATTGTCCGAGCGGGGAGAGGTAACGTAATCCATAGTTCTCTATGAGAAATGTGGATTACCGTAATGACTGGGACGTATCTCGCCCCGTATTTAGCACAGTACGGCGCGAAATACGGGGCGAGATACGTCCAATTTGAAGCTGTGTGAACATTGCCTTACTGTTAGACGGTTTTGATAAATGGGGCCCAATGGCTTCTGTACGGCCATGCAGTAAACGTTTCTATCACGGTTTTCCGCCATCAGGGCAGGAATCTCCAGCAGATAAATTTCCTGCAATAGTCACATTTTCCTCTTATAAGACAGTGGAGTTTGGAATTGGGACCTAATTAAAGGAATATTCCAGCCGAAACATAGTCATATTGTCATAGGGTATGACCGAGGGTACCGCACCAGACGTTAAACCCCCTCACTAGCCCGCATGTCCTCTGCAAGCAGCAGCTGCAGAAGAATGAGGGGAGCAGTGGTTGAGCATTGATGTCGTTTATCTATTAAATTACATAAGCCTCCATTTTGTTGAACAGCGACAGAATAGCAAAACGCTATTTACTTATCAATGTGGCATCTGCGGTTTCAGACACCTAAAACAAGTGCAAAAAATTAAACCAAATGTGGGCACGTCCTATGCAAGTTAAGGAAATTTACCAAAAATTCTGTTTCTATTTCTATCAACCATTATCTGGCCCAGGCTTTAGTATAAATATGGTAAGGGCATTTCCCCCAAATTGGCTTGAACAAACATTTCCCAGTGTAATATTCACTTGGTATACAGACCACATGGCAGCCATTTTATGTCTACCTCAAAATATGTACCGATGAGACAAAATGGCTGCCCCCTTCCCAGGACACGTAATTTTTCATGGCTGTAGCAACCAATCGGAGCATAGCTTGCATTCTTATAGGCCAGAGAGCTGAGCTCTGATTGGTTGCTATGGGTAACGAGGAGTTTCTCCACAGTTTTGATACATGAGGCCAAATATGTCTAATTAAAAGTTATTTGAAGGCCTTTATTCCAACGCAAGCCTTTTTCTTGGGCCAAGTAGAGTTGAAGTACTGTTTAAATCCGTGGTATGAAGACTGCAGCTAAGCAGGTGTTGTGGAACTACAGCTCCCAGCATGCCCCAGTCGGGGAGTCCTGGAAGCTGTAGGTACTCAACAGCTGGACAGCCACAGGTTGAAGACCATTGGTTTAGGAAAAATGCACAATAATGTGTTTGCTTGTTTGAGAGAAATGTAACATGGCCTTACCTGTACAGACAATAAGGGTTAAACAAAAAAAATTAAGACGTTTTGTACGACGAGCACTCCTGAGTTTATTTTTATAATAACCTTGTTGTTCATGTAATGTATGTCAAGTCGACAAGCAAGTGCCAGTAAAAGCTGGAGATGGAACAAAACTATGTCACTCTTTATTGCGAACAAAATGTTGAATATATTGTCTAACATGGCAAAGTACACTGAAGTAGATCGGGAGGTAACACATACTCTCCAAGTGTTATTGGGGAGATTCCAAGAAGTGAATGGGGTGCGGAGTAAACTTTATTTGTCTTACGCCTCCCACTCAGTTATATGGGGCATACATCTGACTTAAGGCATTTGTATATCTAGTAATGTAGAAGACCCCCATTCATCACACTCCAAAATGAGTACAGACTTGAAGTAGACTCCGTTAATAAATACAGCTTCCCTTAACGAAGACCCAAGGCCCCTAAATAAGTACAGACCCCAGACTAGGCTCACTTAAAGGGGTTTTGCCACGATGTAATGTTGATGTGGGATCCTCCAAAATGGGTATTTAATCATTTTTCTAAATATATGTGATTACAAAAAGTGAAGCCTCTGAGAGCTACAGCATTGTTCAGTCCCCCTTAGTTTCCTGACAGTTTACATTAGATACGAACAGGACCCTGAGAGGAGCTGATCTGGCCGTGCGTGCGTGTTTGCACGTCTTATCTGATGACAGGGAACATGAAGGAACGGGCTGAGGAGAAAAGTGCAGTGTATGAGGCGTTCTGCTGTATAGAGAATCCACTGGTTGTAATGTAATTCTTTGAGTAAACTTTGCAGACGCTCCCTGCTTCCTCGCTCTATGCTCACCCTCCTCTCCCTCGTGACTCAGCATGCTTTGTTTATCTTCTCCTGAGCAGATAAGAGGTAAGGAACTCACTTCATGGCAAAACCCCCTTATTCTCTATAGATTCCACATCGGGCTCACTAAACCTATATAGGTTCCACACCAGGCTCACCTAATCTCTATAGGTTCCATACCAGGCTCACCTAATCTCTATAGGTTCCACACCAGGCTCACCTAATCTCTATAGGTTCCACACCAGGCTCACCTAATCTCTATAGGTTCCAAACCAGGCTCACCTAATCTATACAGACTCCAGATATGGTCCCTTAAATCTGCTCAGACCCCAGATTAGGCTCACCAAACTTTTAACAGATTCCAAACCAGACTCAATAAATCTATATAGACCACAGGCCAGGCCCTCTATAGAAATCTAGATTTAGAGGAATCTATATATTCGGACCCCAGACCAGGCTCCCTATATCTATTCAGACCCCAGCTGAGGCACACCAAGCCAATGCAGACTCAAGAATTTTATACGGATTCCAGATTAGGTTCAACAAACCTTTACAGACCCCAGGCCAGGCTCATATATTATTCTAAATCTATCAACCCCGACCGTTTGCAAAATTGTTCAGCCCCCAGGAAGGTCCCCAAAACCCTTACGACCCCCAGCCAAGGTTCAAACTTATACGACCTCAAACCAGCTCCCAAAATTATCGACCTATACCAGGGTGCAGATTTCAAAATCTCCAAAACCTCACAGTACCCTGGACCGGTGGGAGTGAAGAGGACTAGAGGAATCGGGAGAGGTGAGTATTTTTTCAGGCCATGGCACCCGACTTACCCGCTCATCCATGAAGTTTCCCGTTTTATGTGAATTGTCAGTTATGGTTTAAAATCACAATATTCACTGCTGATTGCCTCTTTTGGAAGTATTTTTAACAACCGGCCCCCCCCTATAAAAAAATTGCACGGGTTTGAAAAGGGGAAAGTGCTGTGTATTTTGATATCCCATACCAATGGGCAGAACAAGTTTTAATGCAAAATAGGGCCCCACAAAAAAGCTGCAAGGAGGAGTCCTTTGGGCGGCATAGGGAAAGGAAATGGTGGTGATCGGATCTGCCAAACGGGCTTTTGCCACTGATCTGACCAGGTGTGTTTGGGGTTTTTTAAGTCATACATTGACCTGTGGTAACACTACTATAATAAACCATCTGATTAAATTTCCTTTATAAAGTGTCGGTTTAAAGGGGAATTTCTTTTCACATGATGGTTTTAAAAACAAGTAAGAAAGAGGTAAAAAAAAGATCATTACCAAATACATTGCTATTCTGATTTTTCTTCCCTTCATAGTTGGAGTATACTCACGCAGCGCTTTTCAATCTGAAAAGCTGATTGAAAAGCACTGCTTAAAACGTATCCAAAGATGCACCCAAAATGTGCTGCATGTTTGGATGTGTTTTTTTGCCAGCAGGATTCACCCATGTTTAAAAACAGAGTGCTTGCTAAAATGGATCAAATGACTTTCCTTTCCCTTTTGAACGGGCCCCAAAAGACGCATGTAAAACATGCATTGGCGATCAGATGTCTGAACGCAATGCATGTTTAACATTGAAACTAGTGTCAATCACCTTCACATTGTTAGATGCCTGTTTGGGTCCGAAAAACATCCAAACACGCATGTACAAAAATGCTGTGTGAACATGCCCTTAGCGCAGATCTTATTTCTTACTTGTTACACAACTTCCAAGTTCTTTATTGTTCCCCGCGTTTTGACATGACACCCCCCCCCCCGCCCCACTGTGTCTACCCTACACAGAAGCTTTCTGTTGGGCAGTTTCCCACGGGTCTTGGGGATTGCGTGATTGGCGCGGGGCCCGGCAGCCTTCAACCCTAGACAGCCCTTGACAGGGGGGTTGCTTGGGTCCTAAAACACCCGGGGTCGGGCCCCCTTTTTGTTTTTCTGGGGAGGGCTGGGTCAAAACCCTTTTTCACGCCCCATTGTGAAAGCGGGTGTTTTTTTACAGAGAAAAACCTTCGTTTCCTGTATAATTTTTTTGCAAAACCCAACCCGATCCGTCCTTCCTCAGCAGTCACTGTACATTAAAAATCACCAAAGACAAATTTACTTTTTTAAAAAACTTTTCCCCTTTTAGACAATCCCTAAACAGTCCCAAAAATCCCCCAACATGGAGAAACTACCAGACAAGGATTTTTACTAAAACCCTTACAAAACAGGACCCAAATATTACTACTTAAAGGGTCAAATAATCTGCCAACCCCCCCGAACGCACCCCACATGTGACTTTTAAATTCATTATTCCCCGCCATACAGGGGGGGATTAGTGGGAGAAATTGTATGACCTCCGGATTTTTTTGGTCACTGCATAAGGGGGGACCCCACCTTTTTGTTTAGCTGCCTTCTTCTTTTCTAATTCAACATTTGCGATGCTCAATTTTCCGGGCCCAAAAATGCCAAAAAATAATCCCCACCCAGGACACCCCAAACCGGGGCCCGAACCGTTTGTACAGGGAGGATGGAAACGGCCCGTTTTGGGGTCAAATTTTGGGACCTACCACCGGAATGCCAGCAGAAAGAGGGACTTCGGGGGCCCGGGAAGCCATCGCTAAAGTTCCCCGTACTGTGGTTTAGGATGCTCTTTGCCTCCCCTTGGGTTGTAAGGGTGGTATTTGGTCACGTTGCCTTTCTATCAGCTAAAACGTCTCCCCTTCTCCTTTGACCTTGGGCATCAACAAGGCTTTCCCGCCCCAGGACTGCCCTCATGGATGTTTTTTCTTTTTCGGACCATTCTTTTTTAAAAAAACCCTAGAGGGGTTTGTGCGTAAAAACCCCAGGGATCAGCAGTTTCTGAAATGCTCAGACCAGCCCTTCTGGCACCAAAAACCATGCCACTTTCAAAGTCACTCAAATCACCTTTCTTCCCCATATGATGCTCGGTTTAACGGCAGGAGTTTTGTTTGACCATGTCTAATGTAAATCCCACTGAGTTGCCGCCATGTGATTGGCTGATTAGAAATTAAGTGTTAACGAGCAGTTGGACAGGTGTACCTAATAAAGTGGCCGGTGAGTGTAGGCTCTGCAGAAATATAAGTGATTACACTGCAGTTACATTTGGTGACTCACCGGAGACGTCTTTTCTGATCAGCGTTGTTCACTTTCCTTTTCTTCTCCATCCGGTTCACACCTTCATGCTGATTTGCCCCCAACCAATACTGGGTCCCTGAGGATTTTGGGCACCAAATATCTTAGAATCCTCACATTTCCAGCACTCCTTAATTATAGGTATAGCAGTCCCCTCAGTTAGGTATATAGGGCACTGAAGCAGGGATATGGGGCCACAGGCAGGTAAAATAGGGGCACTGAGGGGAGTATATAGGGGGCCACAGGCAGGATTTTGGGGGCCACAGGCAGGGATATGGGGCCACAGGCAGTATATGGGGGCCCCAGGCAGGGATTTGGGGCCCCAGGCAGGGATATGGGGGCCATAGGCAGGGATATGGGGGCCACAGGCAGGTATAAAAGGGCAGGGGCAGGGATATGGGGGCCACAGGCAGGCATTATAGGGGCACAGGCAGCATATGGGGGCCACAGCAGGGATATGGGGCGGGCCACAGGCAGGGATATGGGGGCCAAGGCGGGATATGGGGGCCACAGGCATTATAGGGGCACAGGCAGCATATGGGGGCCACAGCAGGGATATGGGGGCCATAGGCAGTATATGGGGGCCACAGGCAGGGATATGGGGGCCACAGGCAGTATATGGGGGCCACAGGCAGGGATATGGGGGCCACAGGCAGGCATTATAAGGGCACAGGCAGCATATGGGGGCCACAGTCAGGGAATGGGGCAGCAGGGATTGGGGGCACAGGCAGGGATATGGGGGCCACAGGCAGGGATATGGGGGCCACAGGCGGCATTATAGGGGCACAGGCAGGGATATGGGGGCCACAGGCAGGCATTTTAGGGGCACAGGCAGTATATAGGGGCACTGAGGCAGGTAAACGCTATAAAAATAACAACAGTAATACTCACCTTAACTCCCCCGGCGAGCGCGCTCTGTCCTCTTCAGCCGCACGCTCCTCCGGCAGCTCCTCGGGCGCACGGCCTAGGACGCGCTGTGCGCCCGAGGACAGGCAGCGTCGCGATGACGTGATGTCAGCGCGACACTGCCGGCTGAGGCGCACGGGGCCGCGGCGGGTCCTCAGCGCTGTGAGGACCCGGCGGCCTCGCGGTGTCGGACCTGCGGGTCCGACACTGTCTGCGGGGTAGGGAGCGCTCGCTCGCTGCTCCGCAGAAGCCCGCAGCTGTGTGTGCGTCCAGCGGACGCACATGCAGCTGAAGAGCCAGTCGGTGCTCCAGGCCCAGCGCAGAGGCCGGGAGCCCCGGAGACTCGGGGCACAGGGGGTTTTATTCGGGGACCGAGCCCCGAATAAAACAGCCTAGCGACGCCCCTGTGCATTGACGTCAATTATCTCCCTGTGCGTACAATCCGATTGTATTGTACGCCTGAGGAGAGGAAGCATAATCCATAGTTCTCTATGAGAACAGTGAATTACTGTAATGATTGGGGCGCATTTCGCTCGTATTAGAGCGCAGTACGCTCGCAATACGTGGCGAAATGCGTCCCAAAATAAGCCGTGTGAACATACCCTTACTGATAAACTTTAACACTTTCAAGCTCTGTAGCCTTCTACCCTACTATTTACACCCTTCTGTTAGCAATGTCCTTCTAACAGTTAGAACTAGTAGAGCTGAAATTTCAGTAACTGCTTTAAAACCCGCCACAGCCTGAACAGGAAGTGAGAGCCTGAAGCTGTAGAACAGCCCACAGTCTGAACAGGAAGTGGGAGCCTGAAGCTGTAGAACAGCCCACAGTCTAAACAGGAAGTGGGAGCCTGAAGCTGTAGAACAGCCCACAGTCTGAACAGGAAGTGGGAGCCTGAAGCTGTAGAACCACCCACAGCCTGAACAGGAAGTGGGAGCCTGAAGCTGTAGAACCACCCACAGTATGCTGCTCATAGACATATATTAATGTTTGTACTTGTAATTCAATATGGTAATTTAATATGGTTTACATGCATTAGTTAAATAATGCCTTTGGTGCCACCTTGTGGCCTTTGTTTGTAAGGTTTCACAAATGTTTATTGTTACCTGTTTAAGAGGAAGTTCTTTGCATTATGGGTAGAAGAAACTCTTTTTCACCTCATGTCTGCACAGAGAAGACATCAGCCATCTCATCTCTGCTCTTGTTGAAGCATAGTTGGTAAGCTGTTCGGTTGTGAAAATGTCTAGCTATATCTAGCTTCATAAGCACTGCTAGTACAGTTTAGAACTTGTATGTAGTTATGACAGATTATACTACACTGTTATTCAGATTGACCTGGGCATGTTGTCCACCATGTAAAGTTTACTGTATTTCTACCTTGTACACTGTTTTTATGTTTGTTACAAACAGCCTATGTGTATTCTAATGTACATTTTTGTTTGTCCATCAGTTTTACCCAATCCTACATCCTGTTAATAAAACTACAGACTTCAAACACGGTCGTAGTTATTGACAAGTAGGAAGGCGTTTAGCTGCCTGCCTGTCGAGCTCCACATAGACCCCGGGGGTACGTGAAGTGGGGGCAGGACACACAGCCTGAACAGAAAATGGGAGTTAGAAGCTGTAGACCTACCCACAGCCTGTACAGAAAGTGGGAGCCTGAAGCTGGCTGTGAAGAGCAGTCTCTATGAAACAACATGGTGGTAGCACTCCTTTAAGGAATGTGACCTTAAGTTAGGTCTGCGTACTTCTCAATTTACATCTAATTTAAAAAAAATAAAAATATACAACCCGAGTGCTACAATGATACACAAGCCTATATGAACTATAGTGACCTATGTTAAGCTCGCTTAAAGGAAATGTGCCATCAAAAAATAACAACTCAAATTTTTATGTTAAACACATTTTTTAAAGATTTTTTAATTTTTCATATCACTTTCAATATTGTTATTAGTTTTTACGTCCTGCGGGTTCGCACTTTGGCCACTGGGCCTAAAAATAGTCTGACACTTCCTGTTTTGTAGAGAGAGATTTTTAACAGTCTGCTTATTATCAGTACAAGCAGGGTTAAACTGAAGGGAGACGCCAATGTGTATAGATAACACAGGGTCCACCAGTCACAATAGGAGATGTCACAGCTCCCCCTCCCTGCACACTGACTTCTTCCCAGGTCACAGAGCATGCCCAGAAAACTCTCCTAAGTCAGTGGGTCTGCTCCTGATCACCGGCTCCTATGTGCATGAAGCTTCTGTAAAGTATCTCTCTAAATGTTGTTATAGCAGTGCAGTCAAAAAAGCTGTCGGCTGTCCCCACAATCATATACAGACAGTGACATATGTTGCTCAGAGACTCCCATACAATATAAAAATTATAATAATTTGTATAGCGCCATCAGATTGTGCAGCACTTTACAGGTTAGAAGGTATAAGTACAGTAAAAAAAAAAACATTACACAGTAAATAGCTAATGGATCAGACACAAGATATGAGGGACCTGCCCGCAAGAGCTTTCTATCTATGCCTTGCTGGAATCTTCACAAAGGAGTAGTTGCTTGCACTGTTCTATATAGTGGGGAAAAAAAGTTGTATCAATGTATACTAGCCCCATCAAGGTCAACAGGACACTGAACCAAGCCATATGTTTATCTAAGGCTGCGTTCACACTATGTTATGGCCTACGTTTTAGGTATCCACTAGGGTATTGGGAAAATGTTACTCCAGCGGATACGGTGACATGTCTGTGGCAGCCGCATACAGGTGAGTAGAGCACACATTCTCCTACGTGGAGTACTTGCTCTACTTACTGGTGGTAGAGACTAGCTACACTGTGACTGGGCAGGCATAAGGGACTGATGGTAGTCTGGTGAGGGGGGGGGGTTCGATGTTTATGTCGGACTATTTTTTTGCATATCGGAATCTGTGCCTACTGGTTGCGGGTATTTTCCATTTTTTTGGGCACTAATCTCATCAGCTTCTATGAGGAGATTAGTTCTAGACTGGATCGGGTTAGGAACTGGATGTCATATATCTAGATTTCCCTAAAGCATTTGATACTGTGCCACATAAAAGGTTGGTAAGTAAAATGAGAATGCTTGGACTGGGGGAAAATGTGTGCAAGTGGGTAAGTAACTGGCTCAGTGATAAAAAACAAAGGGTGCTAATTAATGGTACATACTCGGACTGGATCCCTGTGACTATTAATATTTTCATTAACGATCTTACACATGTATTGCACCGTAGAATATCAATCTTTGCAGATGATACTAAGCTCTATAAAGTAATCAACACAATAGAGGATAATGTGTTATTACAAAGGGATCGGCCCTGCTAAGTGGAGACTGACATTCAACTGTTGTCAGTATTCCTCTTGCCCCTATCGGTGGGGGGACTCGCGCACTCCTGGATCCCCCCCCCCCCCTAGAGTGTTCTAGGCATCATACTTGATTAAGCTAGGTTTCTAGGTTTCATGGAAAGCAACTGCCTTATTCTTGATATCATTTGAACCTAAATCTGGTTTTGGCATTGAACTGTTATTATTCTCTGAATACGTTTGAACTCCGCCACTTTGTTCCATGATCTGCCTGGCATGGCACGGTATCTTATGATGGACAACTGTAGTTTCTCTAGTTCTGTTCAAATTTGTATATTTGAAGATGGTATATATCTGTCTAATTTACCCTGATACCCACCCTTTCCCACCCACCCCCCCATTCCCTCCCTCCGACCTAACTTTGTTGTTCCCCCACATTGGTGGTATTGTTTGTACCTTTTATTTTGAAAACGTTAATAACGTTAATAAAAATAACGTTAAAAAAAACAAACATAGGGATCGGGATAAGTTGGAGGCCGGGGCAGATAAATGGCAGAAGAGGTTTAACACAGATAAATGCAAGGTTATGCACATGGGGAAGAAAAATCCATTACATGATTACATGTTAAATGGAAAAACACTGGGTAAAAGTGACTGGAGGACTTGGGAATCCTGGTGGACAGTAAACTTAATTGTAGAAGCCAGTGTCAGGCAGCAGCTGCCAAGGCAAATAGGATCATGGGGGTGCATTAAAAGGGACATAGAGGCACATGATGAGAACATTATTCTCCCATTATACAAGTCACTGGTCAGACCACACAGGGGATATTGTGGACAGTTTTGGGCACAGGAAAGACATTGTAGAGCTTGAACAGGTACAAAGGCGGCAACAAAAATAATAAAAGGACTAGGTGGACTACAATACCCAGAAAGATTAGCAAGATTAGGGTTATTTAGTTTACAGAAAAGACGGGTTCAGGGGGACATAATAAATATGTATAAATATATTAATGGTCAATATAAGATCTCTCTCAAGATTTATTTATACCCAGGACTGTATCCAGAACAAGGGGGCGTCCTCTACGTCTTGAGGAAAGAAAGTTTATACATAAACATAGAAGGGGATTCTTTACTATAAGGCAATGTTCATACGGCTTATTCTGGGACGTATTTCAGCCCGTAATTCGTGCCGTACTACGCTAATTATGAGCTGAAATACGTCCCAGTCATTACGGTGATCCATAGTTCTCTATGAGAACTATGGATCACGTCTCCTCTCCCTGCTCGCACAATCCGGCGAGCGGGGGGGAAGTGACGTCAATTATTCACGGCGTATACGCGCCGAGAATAATGCATGTGTATGGGGCCGGCGGGCTGCCGGCCTCCCCGACCCCGTACACACGCCGTAATTGCGGGTGAAATACGTCCTTATAGCCTTAGAGCAGTAAGACTGTTGAACTCTCTGCCAGAGGAACTTGTCATGGTGAATTCAATAACAGAGTTCAAAAAGGGTCTGGATACATTTCTGGAGCGTGATAACATAACAAGCTATAGTACCCAGGATTCTGGAGAGGGGTCGTTGATCCAGGGATTTTTCCAATTGCCAGATTGGAGTCGGGAAGGTATTTTTTCCCTAAAATGAGGACAATTGGTTTCTACCTCATTGGGGTTTTTTACCTTCCTCTGGATCAACACTTTAGCACAATAGGCTGAACTGGATGGACGTCTTGTCTCTTTCCGGCCGTACAAACTATGTAACTATGATTAAAGACGTCCATAGGATGAAGTGACCAAATGGAGGCCAAGATTGGGTCCTTTTGACTTCCATTTGGCTGGCGTATGTCGGTATACTACCAAACAAAAAGGAACGGACTAACGCAATGGACAACCCAAGTTGGTAAAAAGAACATACTTTTTTTTTTTTTTTTTAAAAACAGGACCTTATGGTGATGGATAACACCATTGGCACCCATGAGAGGAATCCATTTTATTTATAGGCCTGAGCATGTATGCTAAATAGAGGCCATAAATATGATGCCTCCCTAGCCTTATTGTGATGTTGCCCAGGGGCCCTTTGGTTTCAGGGCTTAGGTATATGACACAAAAAAAATTGAAAAAAGGCAGCTCACCTATATTCCGGGCAGCCACTACCCATAAACGCACGTCTCCTGTCCCTCGCTGACGACATCACGATCGTGGATCACATGATGCTGAATGGCAATCAGTTGCACACCTGCATGTACATAATGTGACCACAGAGGTCAGTGATTCGCAGCATCATGTGATCCATGAACGTGACATCATCAGTGAGGGACGGGGGACACTGGAGCTCTGGAAGGGTGGTGATGGGAGGGGGTAAGGATGGGGTAATTCTATATTTAGGCACAATGGGAGGTGGTGGACAAACCCTTTTAGAGGGGGTCCGTGGGGGCACAGTGCTTCTCCACATTGGATATCCCCCCGCTGCATCATCTGAATAGCACCATAAGAATTGAGAGCAGAAACAGAAGCATTGGAAAGCCATTCCCATAGGAGTCATTCTTAGATGAGTAGGCAATGGAGCGATCCTGGTTCCCCCATATGGCAGGATCAGGGAGGGCACTGCAGCGATGGGTGGGTTACTATGGCTGCCGATGCAGGGTTACTGGAATCATGTGACATTTGAGGGTACCCAGGTGACACAATGCAGCTTTCTGACTATAAGGTGGTGTTCACACACTGCAGTAAGAGTCCCCCTTAAAGGTACAGGTCCCTGGAGCTGTTTCTATGGGAACCACAACCATATAACCACAGTTATCCCTATAAAGGGCAATATGGACCAAACACAAAACAGGGAGTAGTGAGTGCAGGGAGGTCACAGCATGCACACCGCTCCTCTGCAGCTGTAGCTCTCAGTAACACCCTGAAGGGGAGCTAGGCCATGACCGCAGCCCTCCTCCGTGTATCCTACCGTATGCATAGTCATGGCAAAAAAACAAAAAAAAACTAAGGGCACTTAGTGCCAGAAACGCATCGGCGATTTCCCGGCACCTTATCTCCTTGTGTGTATACCATGCCATCTTGTTTTTAATACATCCATGGATGTAAATAAATTGTGATTTTATGCATTTACTTAATACCCATTTTTTTTTCCCTTCGCTGTCCCACACCATTGACTGTTTTGACTTAAGGTATATGACCCCTCTGTCTAGCTGTGTCCTGGACCTGGAAAAAAAAAGCTGTACAGAAGCTTCATATATTTTCAGCAAATTGGCAAATATACATTGATAAATCTACCTAATATTATATTGACAGCAGAGATCTTAAAATGGCAGCAAAGTGCATGAAAGTGCACCGTGCATGATTTTATTGTACACACTAGGCCTCATTTATCAAAACTAATAGCAGTAAGATCCCGTTGCCCATAGCAACCAGTCAGAGCTCAGCTTTCATTTCTTATATTGTTCTAAGGAAACAGAAAGCTGAGCTCCGATTCTTGGTTGCTATGGACAACATAAAGTTTATTTCCGGTTTTAATAAATAAGGCCCAGTGTGTCGGCTTCCGTTACATAGGACTGCCATGTTTTACTAAAGGGACATATTGCATCACAAAATGACAGATTAAGCCTATTTCCACTTGTCAATGTTAAAACTACTGCTTATCAATAAAGCTTTAGCGGACAAAAAAAAAGTTCCGTAACAGGTGACCAGGATGTTACTTCCGCTTTAGTCGGCTGCCAATATACGTTCGTGTGATTGGTTCATTGTACCGGCGCATAACCGTGATTGGCTAAGCCCAGGATTAGGTTGTGATTGGTCGGCTGTCGTCGTCCTCGCTGCTGATTGGTTCTGGACCGCGAGCCTCTCCCCTTCCGCTCGCATTCTCCTGCTGACCTCTGTCGGTGCGGTGTCGGTCAGTGGACGGGTTTCTCAGCGGCTGGAATCATGGTGGCGTACTGGAGACAAGCTGGTCTCAGGTGAGGGACGAGGCCTAGTGGCCCCCAGCCCAGGATACACGGAGGAGGGCTGCGGTCATGGCCTAGCTCCCCTTCAGGGTGTTACTGAGAGCTACAGCTGCAGAGGAGCAGTGTGCATGCTGTGACCTCCCTGCCCTCACTACTCCCTGTATTGTGGTTGGTCCATATTGACCTTTATAGGGAGAACTGTGGTTATAAGGATGTGGTATCCATAGAAACTACTCCAGGCACCTGTGCCATTAGGCTATGTTCACATGGCTTAACTGCGGGGCGTAATTTCGCCCCGCAATTAAGCCGTGTGGGTGGGAGCGGGGGGCCGGCACTTCGCCGGCCCATAGACAATCACTGCTAGCGGCGCGTATACGCCGCTAGAAAGTGACATGTCAATGATCTCCCTGCCGGGCGGGGAGAGGAGACGTAATCCATAGTTCAATATGAGAACTGTAAATTTTAACCGTAATGAATGGGGCCGTTTTTCGGCCCGCAATTGGCGCACTCCGGCTACGAATTACGGAGAAATAGGGCCCAATTTTAAGCCGTGGAACAGGCCAAGGGGGTTTTTAAAGGGCATGTTCAAAACAGGCTTAAAAGGGCGGATTTTTTTCGGCCCCGTAATTACGCGCCGAGTGCGGCCAATTATGGGCGAAAACGCCCACATTACGGTAATTCACGTTCTCATAGAGAACTGACGGATTTGCCGGGCGGGGAAAAATTCACCTGTCATTTTTCTAGCGGCGTATACGCCCGTTAGCAGTAAGTCAATGGCCGCGAAGTGCCGGCACCCTGCTTACTCCCGCCCCGCCCCCGTCACACGGTAATGTAAATTAAAGTAGCATTACTGCAGGGTGTAACCCTTCTAGCAGGAACGCTTTGTGTCACCAGGTTACCTGTAAATCTAGAGGGTACTTAAGGTAACCCTGTAATACCAAAAAAGAAAAAAGTAACTATAAAATTTTGCTTTTAATGAAAATCTTAAAAAAGGTGAACAAACCAAAACTCTCCCAAATTGTAGATAGAAACATACGAGTAAAAGCTATCCCTGTAACACCCTAACTGTGGGAAGCTGCCTAACCAATAGTTATGGGATTTTCGTCCCTATAAGGACGGTCCCAACAGGAACCTCAGCTATATATGCCCTATTAGGCCCTGTCAACGGGAATATACACAGTAACTTTTTTTATTTCTTGTAATACAAATCCCAAACCAATAAAGAAGAAAAAAATCCCTAATACAAGATGATGATATCAAAATAATAAGGCTCTAATCCAGGTTAATAAGACCATTTGGGCTTAGTCAGCTGGGTACCCTCAGATGTCACATGACTCCAGTGGACATAGTGACCCGCCCACCACTGCAGTGCCCTCCTGATCCTCCCCATTAGGGTAACCAGGATGGTGCCTGGGAGTAGTATGATCCCTCAATTCTCTACTCTTCCAAGAATGACTCCTATGGGAATGGCTTTCCAGTGCTTCTGTTTCTGCACTAAGTTATTATGATGAGGGGGGGGGGGGGGTTATCCAAGGTGGAGAAGCACTGTCCCCACAGAGATCCCCTCTAAAAGGGTTTGGCCACCACCTCCCAATGTGCCTAAATAGAGCATTACCCCAACCTTATCCCCCACCCATCACCACTGTTCCAGAGCTCTGGTGTCCCCCGGCCCTCACTGATGACATCACGTTCATGGATCACATGATGCTGCAGCCAATCACTGACCTCTGTGGTCACATGTACATGCGCGTATGTAACTGCTGAGGCCAGTGATTGGCTGCAGCATCATGCGATCCATGAACGTGATGTCGTCAGCGGGGGAGAGTGGACACTGGAGTGATGCGTGAGAATGGGGTAAATTTCTATTTTAGCACTGGGGGAGGTTTTGTTAAAGTCTTGGGAAAACTCTTTTAAATGCAGCGATATCCTGGCCTGTATGAACCTGTTACAGATAGTGTCGTCCTTGGCAACCAATCCTCTGGCCAGTGTTGGTGAATGAAGACCGGGATCCAACGCATGTTTTGCAGTATATAGTGACTCCATTCATTACCTGTTATATCCTGCCTATTTCAGGGTGTAATAGCTGTACTAACATAGCAGCTAAGGAGGCCTTCATTGGGCTTCTGATAACCAAGCGGCAAGACTGCAGTCCCACTCGCTAATCATTTAGATGGCGCGGTTGCATTTACTGTGGTTTCTAAATGGTCAGCTGTCCAGGATCGGAGAGGTCGCTGGTCCCGGCCACTACCAGTTGTATCTGACAGCCAGTGCCTGCACCGCATATGGAGTGGGCTCAGCAAGGCAGCGGGCTCCATACCTCCCTGCTGCCACGTAACTTAAAAATGAAGAGCGTTTGGGGTTTAAAAAGAAAAAAAAAGGGGGGGGGGGTGGGCTTGCTTAAATCGAGCAAGATGAGTGCACATAGGTTTTGGCTGTATGAGGCTCCGGTACTAGTAATGACAGCCCAACTGAGATCTGATTGGTTGTCAGGTCCCCTTTGTCCTCATTGAAGTGTAATGCTACATCTCCCCTGTGAAGGCGCTGCAGGGAAATGGAACATGTGGAGGATTCACCAGCAGGACCTCAGAGGACCCTCTTACCCTGTAACTTGCTCTTCTCCCACACATGCCTGGCACTGTCCCAGCACCTCAAGGGCTTTTTTTTTTTTTTTTAACAATGATTTTTATTGAAAAGAAAAATGTCATCCTTTACAATCACATCGCAATATACAAATAACACTTCAATATGTAACAGTTAAATGCTCCGTTAACACTTAGGCCTCGTTCACAGGGCTTATTCTGCCGCGTATTGGCGCCGTACTGCGCGCCGGATTTGCGCTTCAGTACGGTGCCAATCCGCGGCAGCAATGCGGTAATCCACTGCTCTCATAGAGAACAGTGGATTCCGTCGCTCCTCCCCGCTCGGCGAATCCGCCGCGGCGGGAAGAAAGTGACATGCACATTATTTACGGCGCGGACGCGCCGTAAACAATGCATTGTCTATGGGGCCGGGAGGGGCCGGCCCCCGCCGGGCTCCGCCCCCGTCCCGCCCCTTATTCACGGCGGATTTGTGCGCTCAATACGGCGCACAAATCCGTCGGGAATAAGCCGTGTGAACACGGCCTTACACCTCTCCATTTAATTATAATAACACCCATAAAAAATAAACCGATCCAATCTTAAACAATCCCTATAAAGCCCCTCCCCTACCACCCACCAGCAACCCCGGAAATGGAAAATTCTGTCACCAAAAATTTTATGAAACCACTCTTTCCTCTTCAAGGAATATTCTAATGACAAGATCACCTACCTAGTGTGGGAATTCCTCTCTTGTAACCTTTCTTCCCTATCTTACTCAACCTAGACGTTCCCTAGTCCCGTATCGTCCCCTACCTCTAGTCTGCCCAAAGTACCAGCCAATTTTTCCCTGAGGTAGTAATCAGAAGTGCGAAAGTGATCCATCAGCGCCCCTACCTCTTCATCTGAAAAAGTTTTTAACTATAAAACTCTTCCATTTATTAAAGTACTTCTCAGACAAAGAGCTCTTATTTGTTTCCGCCTTTAATCCTATCTATGGTTTTGCAATCTCTTGATCAATAGGATAGCTTCATCCTTTTTCGGGACACTCTTCCCCCAACCAATGTCCCTTTGGATACATTTCTTACCCACCAGCAATAACGTGTGCACCCCCTTGTGATTTAAAAAGGCGGAGTCTCCCCCGCGTTGTTTTTGCAAGGATATAATGGAAATCGTGTGTAATAGACATCCGCACCCCACTTTCCCACACCTCTTTAACCCCCAAAAAATTTCATCCCAAAAAATATTTCTTAAGCTTCGGGCTCTAGGGCTTTTATCTATCGGGATGCGCATTTTTCCACTGCCGCCCCCCTTCATTTTAGGAGACCCTAAAAGTCCGGGGGGTTTCAGCACGGGGTATTTTGATTTGGGGTTTGGATTGGGTTTTTTCGTTCTCCATCTCTTCACAGCTACATCCGCTACTCTCAAATCTGCGCTAAAGCGGTGAGAGCGGCTCTCAAGCCTCAATTCAAAGCAGAAGCTGACAAGGTCGCAGTGGCCAACGTGAGGCTCATCAAACCGAAGAAAGAGTGAAAGAGGTGAGTGCGAGGCACCACAGGGGGCGCTGCTGGGAATACGGCATCGAGTCACTGGCGTGTGTGTAGTATTCCATATCTCCAGAATCTGCTTAGAAGCTTCCATAGCTAATGGCTGTCATCCAGCTTTTCCAGAATCCTCCACGGCAATACTTCCCCGGACATAGCTTTTGGAGTGGAAGTGCAAAAAATTTCCCACCCGGTGTCTGGAGGATCTGAATGACCCCTCTGTATGGGAGCAGTAAGGCTGGGGCTAGACCAGTTCACATTTACATCAAAAGTCCCGTTCAGGGGCTTCATTGCAGGCGCGCAGGATCCATTACATGATGCACTTTATAAACTAATGGGGTCTGGCATTAGAACTGAACAAATAGCGCTGCCGTGTTTGATGGGATGTACGAAGAAGGCTTCTTAGGCCAAGTTCACATTTGCATCAAAGGTTCTGTTCAGATGTTCGATCGCAGGTGGCGCCGGACCACAAACCGTGCCCAATGGATCCCATTGATTACGGTAGGGTCTGTCTGCTCTTTACCGTGGAGTCTGTCATTTGAACGGAAAAATAGGGGCTTGGGGGGGGAATGTGTAAACAAAAATGATTTTAATTGTTTAACTACATTTTTATTTTTAACTTTTTAAAAAAAATTTTTTGGTTTTATATTTTTTTTCTTTTTCCATATCCTTTCAATTTTTTTTTTAAAAATTTCTTAAATGATTATTTTTTAAACTGCATTTTTTCACTTTCCCCATAACCCTTAATAATATCTGAACTTTTTTTTCTGTAAGAAAGATTTCAGTTGTTGCTTTTATAGCAAAAAGGGAGGGTCAAACGGAAAGGAGACACCAGTGTAAAATAGTTAAACAGGATCCCCCCCAGTCACAAGAGGGATAGCCACTTTTTCCCCCCTTTCACCTCCCTGCAAAACTGTTTTTTTCCCCAAGGTCACAGGCATGATAAAAAAACTTTCCTACAGAAAGAAGTCAAAGGGATGGTCAGTTCTTAAAGGGGTTTTGCCAAAAGTTAAAAAATTAAAGTGGGAAAATTTTCAAAAAAAAACCCAAAAGTTTTCACCATTTGTTTTATTTAAAAAATTTTGCACCGTTTTTTTTTTAGCTGCTCCCTTTTTTTGATTCCCTTTTTTTCAGCTGGGCTCCAGGGGTATGGGCCCGGGTTTAGAGCTCCTCAGTCCTTGGTCGCACATGCTCAGACTTCACCTTTTCCTTAGGAGCTAAGAGTGTTCCCAAAATCCGGGTGCTGTCCCCTTACCCGTCCTCCCTTTGTTTAAATTTGTCAAACGTTTCAAATAAATAATAAAGAAACCCAATTTTGGTTGTGCATTGATTTAAAAAGAAAAAAAAAAATTAAAAAACCGGGGTTTTGGTTCCCGCAGGCTTTGAACCAAGGGGGCCCCCTTTTTGCCTGGAAAGGGAAAAAAATTACCTTCAGTTCTCACAATGCTTTACATTTAAAAGACCTTTCTTTGGGGGTACGAGAGGAAAGGGCCCCGGTGATGTCAACCCCGTGGGTCACAAGATATGCCAAATTTAAAAAAATCCACAGCCCCCTTCTGAGCACACAGAGCTGGGGTAGGAAATTTAGATTGTGGCAAAAACCCCTTTTTAAATCTTCCCATGGTTTCTGAAGTGCTTGCAAGGATCTCTCTGACTGCTGTTAAAGCAGTGCAAACAGGGGCCCGTGGCCAAAACGAAAAATGCAAGACTTAAGAATTATTAAAAAAAATATTGAAAGTGATATGAAAAAAAAAAATTTCCCAAACAAAATGTGTTTAACATAAAAAAGGGGGCTTAAACAATGCTCTTTTTTGGGTGGGAAAACCCCAAATTTTAAAGGAGTTTTCCCCCAACTCATCATTCCCCTCTTAACCCCCCAATTCCTGTTTTCCCCGTTTCATTTTTTTTAAAATTTTTGGTTTTCCCGGCCCGGGAAAACCCCCAAAGGAGCCGGCCCGAAAAAACAAAATTTTTGTTGGTTTTGGCCTGCATATCGGGAGATTTTAACAAAGGTTTTGTAGCTATAGCGAAACCTTGGGGGGAAAACTTGATGCACCCATACCCCATTTGAAAGGGGGTATCTAGGGAAAGGTAGGACAATGTTAATGGACAATATTCAAAATGAAATTTTTTTTGTTTGTTCTTTTACTAAAAAAGCAGCAAACCTTTTTGTGAGACAGCCCCCCTTTAAAGTTGCTTTTTTTTT